>JAPYYX010000373.1:0-62773 GCA_030522605.1 Cremastinae sp. B BG-2022a | reverse complement strand
TTACAACAATTTCTCTACTATTTACCATAATACTACGGAAAAATGTACTTGCCTCCTTTTTTACACCATCTTGATGGTGTTTTTGCGAGTATCATAATAACTAAAACCTTATATAGCTTGAGATAAAACTTATTTCCTGACCGCTGTGATGCATGGTGAATTCTTTCTTTGGGTATCGAGGAAAAAAATCAGAACAATAGAGCAAAAAAACGTGGAAAAATCTACGGAGGTGGAGGGTATACTAAATCGCAACGACTTTGGATTCCATCGAATTGGTCAAGCCGCGATTTCGGGGGGCGACAAATTTCATTTCGTCACTACGGTCGAAATCGAGCGATCGTCAGGCTAGCCGTTATTTCCAAGCTGAGAGCGACGTACAAATTCCCTCTGCTCCCCGTTTTTTTTCGAAAAAAGAATAGCGTCGATATACTCTGTGGTGAAATCTCGACGTTTTTGCTCTGCGTGTATAGGAAACTTTGTGTTCACTGTGGTATGTCTGATGACGAGGCCGTGCCTAGAGATATTATATTTGTGAGAAAAGAAAAGAGGACACACTTCTCTCCCTCTCTTTCGAGAGGAAAGAGAGAAACGAGACTTCTTCTTTTCTTTTTTTTCATTTCTCATCCTTTTTGCCGCTCTTATATACACATACATAACGTTTTTGCTGAACGTGGAGCTCTGTGATTTATTCGTAGGTGGGGATCGGTAGCAGGTGGCATCGTAATATTCTGGAAACTCGTTCTCTCCCTGCTCTTCTTCCCTTCTCCGTCTCTGTGTCCCTTGCTATCTATTTTTATACGCTTATACATGTATATATGTATTCATATAAATATAAAATTTTCTCTCCTTCTTCGTGGCCGCTTTCTTTCCTTCTTTCATTTCAGGATCCATCCAGTGAGCGAGAGCTTGCTGTTTTCCGTTCGCGAAATTATTTTTTAATATAAAGGCGAGACGAAAGCGAACGAATTGCTATTTGGATGTATGTGTATCCATATACATATATAACGCAAAAATAATGACAAAAGGACAGAGATATAGAGAAAAAAGAGGCCTACCATGAACCTGCATCGCATCACAAATACTATGCGTTCTCGTTTGAAATGAATATACGCGATCATCAGTGCATTATCCTTTTGCGGTTGTCATTCTATACGTCATTGTTAACATTTTCTCAGTTAAATGGCTCGATGCTTTTTTTTCAATGACAAGAAAAAAGGAAACGAGTTGATCGCGCATATGCGAAAATTCTCTCTCAAGGCTCCGGGTTTTTAAGCGCCTTATTCTTGATCGCATATCTCCCGGAATACATAATACGTGTACAACATTCTCACGGTAACCGGAACGTGATAAAATACACTCGAGGCTTTTACGCAAAACGAGACGATCCTATCGTTTTCTATCGCGCACCAAGGCGCGCTAACATATAGAAATGATGGATAAAAAAAGAGAAAATATATAAAAAGATGAAAAAGCTCGTCGGGGGGGCTTTTCCTTTCTCCTCCGTACATCCGTCTTCACGTTTTCCATACATCCCTCCTGTTTCGTATGTAAACCTTAAAGAATAGCTTATTCTAAAGCGATCACGAAACGCTCTTCAAACCCCTGAAGGATATATGAACGGGATCGCATATTATTCGAGTGAATGCGGCGAGATATCAAGAGTACGAGAGCGGAAGACGAGGAGGTGGAAAGACAATGAGAGCGCACGTGTAGAATGATCAAATATCGACTTCCTGGCTCGTAGCCTCTACCCTTTTGGCTACTTCAATTTCTTATTCTCCCCTCTCATACCGAGCGTCTTCCACACTCACTCACCTTCCTCATCTCGTTATCATATCTCAGATCTATTTGACTATCGCGAACTCACTCTCTTCCCTATCTATTCGTTCTTATTTCGCGATGAAATATTTTCCCTCATGTATACACAAGAGATTTAGCGCCCCACAAATTGAAGTTCTAAAGGAACTGTAAAAATGTTGTTAAAATTCTCAAACGCCTGATAAGAAAACGGGAAACGGATTGGGAGAACGAAATTTTTCACAACACACCTTACACATTTTTTATTAGACGCTTCTCATCGGACCTGAGACGTTAAAGGTATATATCAAAACGTACACGCACACAGAAGGTTTTGGCTACGGTATATATAATAATATATCGATATGAATATATTTTCAGCATAAAGATGGAAATATCGAGTATCGCAGCACAATTATGTGTTATTTCATGAAGATCTGGATTAGGATATTTCCGTCTATGTGCATTCTCGTTTCGTTTCTCTGAATAGCTCTCCTAAAGAAGTTACAATCATAGAAAAATAAGTTACTCATTTTTGAATCGGCATCATATCAGTACATACGTGATATTTTTCGAAATATTAGTAAGCTGATAAATAAGCAATCTATTCAACTTCGCAATGGTCGGATGTTAGCTGCTGTTAACGATCGGTTTTGGAACTCCAGGGTAACGGCCGGGCTGCTCCGATGCCCTGTGGGGTTCAGTGACCATGTTATTTTCCTACTGGACTCATATATTCGGTAGAAGCGCGCCTGGGAGAGAAATAGTCCAGCTCTCATCCGCTCAACGTTTTGGAACAAGCTCCATGTTTTATCAAACTGATAGTGTATATAAGTGCAAGCGTATGCGATGTATTATGTTACCAACGTCCCAACGTTCGATATTCGATCGTTTTGTATGGGAATATACTTGTTACGAGCAAATGTATATGACTAAATTATTGGTCAATAAGGCGCGAACCACGACTAAATATTTTCGTTAATCAAAAGAGAAACGTATGGATTCGATATAGAACGACAGGCAAATTTTTGTATCTTGCAAAAATTATACCATCGCTTTTCGCGATTATCATATACGTAAATCAAAACATTTTCGATATGTTTTTAAACATGCCAGCATGAATGGCAACTATTTTTTACATGTACTGATAGTCAATTTTCGAACACGTCCTAAAAAGTTTCGCCATCACCTAATTCCGAAATCAGAAAACATAAAACCTCTTCCCTTTTTGCAAAAGTTGAAATTGTAATACGATCATGATGCAAGGCATGCGTTATTATAACACACATTAAGTTATAATACAAATATTTATGCGTATGATTTGAGTACAATTTTGTTTAGTTTTCACTAAAATTTCATAATGGCTCGAGACCTGCCTGTAGTTCATGAATTCATACAGTTTAATTGAATGATTTTGTTATTACAAAGATATCAAATGAAAGCCCAAGCGAATGTTTGAATGTTGACTTTACGAATAGTACGTTTGCTATATATTCGGGTCAAATTTATCTATAAGCGTAACAAGCTTCACGCACGGGCTTCAAATATTATTTCAAGCACGCATCAGTGGTTTCTGCAACCTAATTACCAAGAGAACGTATATACCTTAATAATTCACCGTGTTGGTCGATAGGGAGCAGATCGTGTGCGAGTAGATAGTAAAAAATCGAGGACTCGCCATTTCGTGATTTTCTCATTTTATTTTACTTACTTGAACAGATTTAGAGAGTTATTTAGTTATTTCTCTAGGGAATATTTATTACAAATTTTCTTTGGGTATGAATATATTTTGTTACTGAAATTTAGGATACTCTTCTCGATGGCGCGAGTGTATCTGGCATAATGTCTGACAATGAGGATATCTGTTTTCTTAGCATTTAAAACGCACGAGACGAGGAAAATGCTCGCGTGTCGAACATGCTCTGTGTTTTGGTAAGCTTTGATTGACAATGATGTAATACAAAGTCAAAATTCGCATGAATTATGCACGGCTCTTCGTGGCCTTTCACGCGAGCCACGATACAATCGTGGCTCGCGTATATAATAACTTTTTCTCTGCGGCCGAGAAAAAGGAAGCGAGCAAAAACATTTTATACTTGAAACAATTCACGTTGTGAGTCATGAGATTGGCAGAACTTGTCAGGTGGTACTTTTTCAATTCTTGGAAAACAGAAGAAAGATTCAACAAAAAAGATAAGAGACATTGCGACTTCAAAAAGTTTTTAAAAACCCAAAGTCATAATGTTAACTTGGTCACAAGAATTGTGCATGGTTAATTTTATTTAAGGGTTTCGTATTTTTTTCACCTGCAAGAGTTGTCTTTTCTCTTCTCAATCTATACAGAAAATTTCATATTTCATCTGTACAGTACAATTATACATTGGATTATTTATTGATGAGAAAAAGCTAATCCTTCCTTCTCTTTATCCGTGGCGCATCGGACTAAAGAAGAGAAGCGGCAGCTATCCGAATTGTTGATTAATGCTCTTATTCTTTAGGGAGATTCTATTCAAAATTTTGAACAATGGAGGAGAGAGAGAAAGCTCACGTGCGGCATAATGGATTGATAGAGAGAAAAAAAAGAAGCATAATTCACACTGAGTAAAACTATTGGGGCGGTGAGCACGCGGGCTTCAGCAAAAGAAAAACGAGAAGCATATTCCCGGCGGTCAGCGCACCCTCTTCTTTCATATATCGCGGAGAGATCTTTTCTGTCGATTCTGCGTTCTCTTTTTCTCTCCGTGTACACTTTCCCCAACAGGAGAATTTAACGTCAATATATAGTCCGCTTTCTCTCTCTCTCTCTCTGTCTCTGACGCTCCGTATCTACGTCGAGGAGAGAAAAGAAGAAACAGGGAGAAAAGTGGAGAGATAGAAAAGAATAAAAAAAAGAGAGAGAGGAAAGCGAGACACACTGTGAGAGCGTCACCGCGTTACTGAAACACGATAACAATACTCCGGAGGCCCGTCAGGGGTCGGTCGCGTTCACGTTTTCGCAAACTTCATTTCGCTCGTACACGATCGTTCAATATACGCGGCGGTCTCGTGCACCGGCATTTCTAGGGATGTCCCAGAGAGTTCTCCGCTCGCGAACGAGCGACTTTGCCACCGCGACGACAATTATTAGCCATTGTCCTCCTGGAAAATTCCCCCGAGGTCGAATTATCCTCGCCGGCAGTTCGCTCTCGAGGTAACTCTTACACACATCTATTTATTTCTCACGAATACACGCGCTCAACGATTTTGTATGAGATGCATGACATTTCTCGATGGCTACGCTCACCTCGATGCTCTGGAGAGTTGCGACCTCTTGCCGTATTGAAAGTAACTTGCTTACGTGTAGAGAAAATAATTTGTCTTCAAATCAATCAAGAGAATTGCAATATAAAATACATTAGAATGATCGTAGAAATAACTTTTGAAAATTGCACACATAAATTCCAAATAATATATGACAATGGAATCTGTTTCATAATTTTTTCATGCACGGACTAAAAATTGCTCACCAGCGTTATACTCAGAATCTTACTTTCAGATATAATGCAAAGAGCCGGGAGTGATCTCTCGTGCGTCTTCCTTTCGGGTGGGCGCTTCTCGTGAGTAGGAGACCAGCTTGAAGATCCCGAGAAGCATTGTGTCTAGCGCAGGGTGTACCGTTTGATGTTATAACTATACTTTAGAGGGAAATACAGTAACACTGCATAATGTAGAAGTCCGCAAGGGAGGTCTGAACACGTGGCGGCGGGGTAGAACCCTTGGGGCCGGTCCCGAAGGGTATGAGTTACGTTAGACGTGTGACGGATGTTGAGACAGCGGGCCAGGTTCGCCTGTAGCCCGGGACGTCCCGCTCTCATTCATATTCATATTCCCTTGCATTTGTACTTGCGGACTTAGCGTCCCTCTCACTGTTGTTACTCCGCACATATTCCTCTCAGTTTCCACGTATATATACCTTGAGCTGGCACATGCAAAATGCATTATCAGTCTATGATGCACACCTCTCTGGTATTTCTGTATTTTTTACAGTACGCAAAACGTGTCTGCGCGGAGGGAAAGAAAAGTGTGCTGGAGTGACTCCATTCGAGGGAGCCCGATGTACGCGACCCGTTTTCCACATACGTCCCGCGTATATCTAATACGCGCAGGAAAGATAGCCGACTCCCTCACGAATCTCTCGGGACGAGAAAAGAAATGGTCCGTGTATGAGGCTCTTTGGATACGTGTGCGAAGGCCGCAGAGAGTCTTCTTGCGAAATCCACCCCTATTTTTCTTTCCTTTTCTCTCTCGCCCTCTTTTTCTCTTTCACTATCTTTTTTCTCTTTCTTTATTCACCTCGCCCTTGCTCCGGCCTCAAACCGCGCACAGATGTACCCAGCCGCAGAATGGACCCTCCGCTTTTTGACACGTATTCTTTGGGTTTTCCAACTCTTGCTTTTTTTTCGTTTTTGCTCGAGTTCAGCCAAAGTCTGACTGTGGCCGGTCTCAGATACCAGCATTTACATGTCCTTTCACACACTGACATTTTTGCTTCCACGTATGACTCTCGTCTACGAACGTTCTGAGATTTATAAAAAGAAATCTGGGACTTTCGGATATATCTCGGCTAGTAAATTTTGCTACTATATAAATAGACTCGACGTTCTTTTGTCTTTCCGGAGAATTTAAATGCCCCGTTTTTCCGCAATGAAACATCCGGGTCGATATCACGGGACTATGATCGTATGTTCAGAATTTGGAAGTAAAGATTTATCGGTTCTTCAAAATGAATAAAAGTCGTCATTTAATGAGGAATCCGGGAATCGAATTACCGGAAATTAAGCGTGAACGGGATTGAAAGCGTATGCTTGAAAATCCACAGTTGCATTCCTGTTCACATTCCTCGATATACGAAATGCGCGTATTAGTTGATAACGCGGTCGGGAGGGCTCTCGTCATTATCGGTGCATCCCCGTGCACGTTCTACCGCTCGGTAGGATCAAGCGGCGCGCAATGTAGGTAAACACTCGAAATCATTACATTTTGTGAATTTCTGTGCTCTCGGCTTGCCCACTTGTTCATCAATTCTGCGTTTAAAGCTCTCCGTTACGCTCCCGGAGCGCTCTCTATAATAGCACACGTACGCACATAGACCCTCTGCATTTTGATTAGTAAGCCAGTCACGAATTTTCCTCACTCGGTGGAGCCTCATCGCCTCCGATTTTGGGCGAAGCCGAAAGGTACAGAGTCACCCTCGCGAATATAATGCGTTTGATGTATGCCAAATGTGTGCACAGTCATTCACAGAGATATCGAAAACTTGCTTACGTAAATATTCGTATATAAATTGTCAGTTGACAAATAGACACGTCAACATGCATTAATTCTCATGATTTCTAGGTATGAATATCCAGTTTCAACTTGAAACACGATTGAAACGGCACGACGTTGTCAATTGACCGCTCTCAAAAATGTAACGTTTGTGTTGATTTTTGATAATTTTTTACGACCTTAGTTAAATTATTATTATCATTGATGCTATATGCAGTATCACAGCGGAGGTCACTCTTGACTCTAATTTCCATAAAGCACACGATCGCGTGGGCCAAGCAGCGAGAGTGTTGAGCCCGCGATGGCTAAAACTCATTCCGTAGATTCGAGGGAAGAGCGGAAATTCAGCCCGCGCGTGTTCGTACGAGTGTCGCCTTGATCCGGATTTGTAAATTAACGGCGAGGCGAGATATTAGAGAGTTTGTAAAAGGCAGAGTCGGACTGCGAGGGTGTTTCGGGGAAAACACGCACGCGATAATATATGCGCACTCATTTGGCATACGGTATACAGGCCGGAGGATATCCAGGGAGAGGCATTACCGCCTGGAAAGCGGAAGGGAAAACTGCGTGGCACGTGCGACTCGTAATATTCTACGTGTGCGCGGCATACAAAATCTCGCGTCTATAGAAATACGTATTTTCTACATTTACCGTGACACAGGTACGGTTAGATAGGGAAAGAAGCAAAATACGCTTATGTATCTGGGCGCTAAGGCGAGGGCAAATTTTTCAAAGAAGCTGTAAGGGAGCACGTTTGCAATACAAAGAAATACGAGGCGAAAGATAAAAAGACGACACCGCATAGTTCGAAGTGTGATGAGAAAAGTATACGCGGTAGCGAAAATTTTCAGGAAAGCGGGATTGAAGGAAAGTGGCGAAAATGTCCGAGGAAGAAAAATGTATGAAGAAACGAGGATGAAACGTAGATCTCTACCTTTGATACATACGACGGAAAAAATAAGTAAGGAGAGAAATAAAGCGCGGCGAGGAAGCGCCTGCGAAGCGCGCTTGAAATTCATAGAGCGAAAGGAGCTCTCGCCTGCTTATGAAATATTCGATGTATATTTTTTCGAAACAGAGAGAAAGAGCCTCACCTAGCCAATGAAATTTATACCGAGGAAAAAGACGTTTATGTGTACGTATATACGAGGATCGGAGGCAAAAATGTTTCTTATAAAAGCCTCAGCAAACACGTCCTGTTGATTCGACTTACGGGATATACTCTGATCGAAGTGTATTGTTTAGAATTTCAATATCTTCGTTGTGTATCGCGAGTTGCGAGGGTATTTTCCATAAATTTTAATAAATATATGTAAATAATAAATATTTATTTATTCTTATGAATCTGAAATTTTACCATCATTTGTTATTTTCTTCGTTCTTATTAGCAAAATGTAAATTGCGAGGGTGAATTGGAAGCGAAGAAACATGAAATTCATCCAACGTCGCAACTTTCATTTGCTGTAGGCTGCCTTGAGGTATATTTTTCATTCAAAATTTCAGGACGTCAGGGTCGACTCGCGAGCAGTCAAGGCCTAAAGGTGAAAATTAATGTTTGGTCAAAAAATTGGATCGCGAAGGTAAAACCCAGCGGGCGGTGATATAATTTCGGCGAAGACATAAAGAACGCTGGATAAAACAAACATTTTACACGTATATTGTATATGTATACGACGGTAAAGACGATATAGATAAAAATAAAAATATGTGTGTGAGTAACATCGAATCCGCCACTTATGAGCCTCGAGAGAGATTCAACCTCGTCGTCGCTGCTCTTTTTTTCTCGCCTCACCTTGTGATCTCGTCTGGTAGAAGGATGCTCCCTACCTTTGCCTTTGATGGTTTTCACCAACGTGTTTTCTGCGCGAAGAAAAAGGAAAGCGGTAAGCGCGGAGGGGGAACTCGTTCCGAATGAACACGTAAAACGGGGATCTATAAGGCCCTCGGACTCGGCTTCGCGTGTTACGCGTCTGCTCGTATATAAGAAGAGTGCGTACGTATATGTAGAACAAAAACACGCACATGCATAAAAACGGATACGCGCGCGGAGCAGGGCCTCGGAGGATCGCGAAATTGAGGGAGTTTTCAGTATAGGAGCACTTTCGCGCGGCACGCATCATTTCTACCATGGTACATTGTATATACGAACCCGACGAGCTAAAATCGTAAATATTTATCAAGTTTATAGAGCCTCCGGGGGATGCGCGGCTACATTGTCGAGGCCCGTCCAACGTTATAACTTGTTTCGTCGTCGTATTTTTTTTCCCGTTTTTCCCCCGGTCCTTTTCCTCAAGGGTGTCCCGTACTCGAGGGTTTTACCTCTCCTCCTCTCCCACCGTCTCCACTCTTTCGCTTTGTTTTCCTTTTCACTTGGCCCTTTTTTATCATTCCGTGTGATGCTTTCGTCATTCCGCTCGGCTGACAGAACAAAGCGAGGGAAAAGAGCGAATTGGGAAAGACAGGCCAAGGTGGAAGGTTTGTATACGTATATATTTTGTGTATGTAGACGTAAGTAATGTTGAGCCGGTATATATGAAAACGTGACTGGTGTAGGAGAGAGCGACTCTGCGAGTCCAACCCCCGAGAGGCTTGAAACGACCCCGTTCCGCGACATCGCCGGCCGGCGACGCTCAGCCGGTGCCTCTCTTTTTCTCTGAGCATGGGTTACTCTCTCCTTCTCGCTCTGCTGGCGTGTCCCGTCTCGGAATCCCTTAACGAAACGCTCGCTCAAATTTTCCAAAGCCTCTTTCCTACCTGCTCCACCCACTCATTCTCTTTTCTCCCCTCTCGTCCAATTCACCCCTGTCTTTGTCGTCGACGACCCTCACGGGCACCCTATTCTCTCTCTCTCTCTCTCTCTCTCTCTCTCTTGCTCTCTCTCTTTCAACGTTCCGCGACGCGTCACCCGAACCTTTCCGAGCACACGGTGAAAAAGGTTAAATTGAATGGGACGGTCGTGATTGCCCGAAGCACGCAACGCTAGCTCTCTCCTCCGCACGAGCTTTTTCATCCCTTCTTCTCTCTATCTTTTTTCCTCCCTTTCCCCCTCTCATCGCTCGGTTCTGTCTGCTTTACTCTCTTCTCATCTTCCCAGGTTTCTTCGTCTCTGGGGGCGCACTTCTGCAATTTGGCCAAGCTATATCGGTGCCTCGCTACGACGAGCAAGACGACGAGGACGAACGTTCTACGTATAACTCTAACTCGACTTTTTCCTCGGGTAGAAACAGTCCTGTACTTCCGCTTTTCATTAAGGTTTTACTGTATCACTCAGATACAACTTGCTCCGAGGGGATACACTTTTTATCACGAGCTTCCACCCGCCCTCGTTCCACCCCCCCGTCCGATGTGAGAATAAGTAGAACTGGGCAAAAAATTGTCTCGGAGATCAAGCCACGTTCTACGGAAGGGAAAAAGAATAGTGAATCCCTCGGATTACTTCACTTCTCGTGAAAAGGGAACAGGTGTGAGTGAGAAAATTTTAGATCTTTCTTACATTTTGTCTTTCGAAAAAAAAACGAAGGGAAAAAAATTAAAACCCACACTAGAAAAATCTTTTACGTTTCTTGCTCTCTAGAAATTTGCCGAATTTTCGTTTATCGTTCCTCTCGTCAGAAAATAATCACGAGGTCGTTGCACTCGGTCGTACAAGAGAGCGGAGAGAGGTCAAGTGAGTGCTCGCTAGTGTTTCACCGTTGTTAGTTTTTCCTGTCCAATCCACCCGCTCGCCAGAGAGCCTATAGGTACGGGCCAAGAGTTGCAGGCGGACGCGGCACAGTTTAACAAGGAAAAAGGAAATTATAAGAAACGAGGGCGTTTCACTCGTAAGCTAGCGTCCGTGTGTGCAAGACTTCGCCAAAAGTCTTCGTCTGTGAGAAAACAATGAGTGGTCTCCGACCGAAAGAAAAACAGGAGAAACGCTCGACATTAGACCAACCGAGAGTGAGGGGGACCATTTCCGTCGGGCGTCACGCTCAAAGAAACGTGCTCCGGTACAACTCTTTCGGCTGTCCTACCATGCACCGATGGAATTCACTGCGCATTTTGCCTTCGTAATGTCGGGCTCGCGTGTTCGGTATCGACTTTGACCTCCGACAAAACCTAAGCCGTCTTACGCACGTTTTTTTATAACTTGATAAAAAGAAAAAAAATTTAAACTATATTCGCAATAGTCACCGACAGTAGTAGACCCGTGGTCGTTGTTGAGTTTCAGTGGTTTCACAATACGTAGATGGATCGCTTAGCTCGCATCAACTGACAGGTTAATACTGAGCGAGAGGTGGTTTTTAGATCTAGATCTTTCAAGGTTTGACAATTTCGAAATACCCAGAAAAGACACATCACCGAATATGAAGGCATAAAAAGCTGTAAAACCCCGGGTGTGCAGGCAAACTCAATGTTTATTTATTCGTAATAAATGTAGTTTAAAAAACTAAAAAAACGCTTTATAAACCGTACTAAAATGATGAAATAATTAAATAATCAATTTTTATTTGTTACTGTATATTTATTTTTCCGTCTCTAATATTTTAACTTGATTGTAGACTAAATGCAACCGTATATTTCTAGGATTTATTAGTGACTTCGTCACTTTTTTATTGTATGTCCAGTGACTAATTCAAAAGGGGTGAAGCCCTTCGTCCGAATGATTTTAAAGTTTTCAAATCCACAGGACCGGAAAGCGCTCCGCGCTTTTAGGTAGACATTGTTCAGTGCAAAATCGTTTTTTATCAAAAAAACACAATTTCAAAATCTCGCATTTTGGGTTTGGATTTTTTTGCTGATTTTTTTAGAAAAATAAATCTGCTACAGACTTAATTGGTGTATATGTATATCTGTAACCTCCTTGACGATCGTAGAATGTTTATCACTTACACTTATCACCTTGACTTGTCACTTTCTTCCTCGTCAGAAGACTACTATTTCTGCCGCCACTTGCACCCTATTTTATATCTAAGCTCTTCCTCCAGTTTTCTTAGGTGGAAAAGTCCCCTCCTTCATTTGGATAAGATCGCTTCAGATTGCACTCATAAATATCACGTTCACTTTTTTTACCGTTTATTATTATTTTTTTTAAATTTGACTTATTTAAATATCATCGATAATCAGATCAATTTTATGGCACCGGATTATTGCATTGTCATCAGAATTCCGTATATTTGCAAAGTTTCAAATCGACACGACAATTAGAAATTGGTTAAATTCGACATTGAAAATTTGCTTAGAGATCGTAGAAGTTAATATAAAGCGTGTTCATAATCAAAGGAAGAACCGAAGTTTGAATGACTGAAAAAATAAAAAACGTAAAAGGTTAGGGATAATGGAAAATTTCAACAATTCGGTACATGTTATCTGTATTTCATTTCACCATTATTCTGAAAAAATGTAAACGGCTCATCATTAGTAACGGAACGTATTCCTCTTAAATGTAAATGTGCGCGAAAAATGGGAATATCCAGAAATTTTTTGGAAGATAAATATTATGATAACGATGGTGGAGAGCTTTCCCAATTAATGCAGCTTTTTGAGTTTATTATCAGAGGAAACACGCCCAAATGTTTGTATACATTTTGTATATAAGACTCACATTGATACATATGTACTTTGCCGTATGTCCTTCCAAAGCCTCGAGCGGTTCCCAGAAAAAAGGTAAAATCATAAACCGTCATTCTCTACTAATGAATTCCATTAAACCTGTACTGCAACGTTGGGACGGTATTCTCCCACAAACTCGGTTGTTTTTAGACGGCTCAGCGAGGGAAAACAGGGGAACGATGGGAGCAAGAAGAAGATGACTTGGAATATAAGCTAAGGGGAAACCAGAAGAGAAAAAGATAATGATTGAATGGATAGCGAGAGGAAAAGATTCGCATTGAAGCTTGTCCGCCTCCGGGCTCTTGTCTTTCGTAGACGAAGCAGCTTTTTCGGGGTATTACTGTATTTAGCTGCTGAAAATACAGCGTGTGTGTTGGGGGCTTATCATTGCAAATAAAGTCGCTCGATCCCATTCTCCCTACTCTGTCTATCCTTCGGCAGGATCTTCGTATCTTTATTTCGGATTTTCCGAAGCCCCCGCATGCTTTCTGAGAGTAAAAGTCTGAAAGGACAGTCCAGGAGCAGGAAGGACGAAATAAGTGGAACGACGAAGGATTCGCTTGTGCTATCCCATTGTATGTGTATACGAGTACAGAAAAAAGAGCAAAAAAAATAAGAAGCGCCAGTGATTTTCCGATTTGGCGAGGTTGAGAGAAAACTCGGGCCACTCGTGGAAGGAGATCAAGTTTTGGATCTTCCGTCTTTCGAAGAGAGATTGCCGGATAATAACCTACTTCCGGACGGTGCACCTTGAAAAAAGTTTAGCCAAAGCCGATGGGAGAAGTTGATGGCCCGGAGGGTTCTCTTATAGAAGAGCGCGATTAGTACCAGGGATTTCTTCCTGATCGCAAGAGGGATACTGATTGAGGGTAGAATGCAATGTAACAATGAGCGTATTATGGTGTAATCAAAGCGTTTATATCGACCGAGGAAATGAGAAAAGAGGAAATAATTGATGTGGAGCCGAAAGTGGATGTTGGGTATCGTTGGATTTTGAAAAGATCGCTCAATCAGTATTTATTGTATCTTCGCAACGGTGGTTCTTTTCCGAGTCGTATCAAGATGTCATGAGAAGAAAAGAAACTTTTATTCTTGAAATTTCATGGCTTAACTTTTGTTTAACGTTGCTCGTCGCATGGTTCCATCTCAGAAACCCGCGTGCCGTGGGACACTCTCGTGATATCGGACATTTCTCCTCTGCAATTCTGCAATTCCGCCTACAGAGGATTCAGGGATTCCGTTTGGCATTCTCGAGAGACGTGGTATACGCTAGCTGGCTTTCACAAGCTCAAAGAGGTACCGGTATGTGCTTGAAACATCTGGCAAACTGGAGTGTCACGCATACTCAGAAAGCAATGGAGAGCAGAGTGGAAGAGAAAAATATTTGGAAGAGGACGAAGGATCCTCACGTTACGGAGGATCAACGGAGAAATCGGTGCAACGTTTTCAAGGCCATAATAAAATCAGTCAAAAGATAAGCATTCGCTGTAAGTCGTGGGAAGGAATGTCTTGTCTTGTCTTGTCTCGACGCATTTACCAGGACAAAATGCCTCTGTACATCGGGCACATGCACAAGAACCCCTTTTCCATTGTCGTGTGCTCTATATATAGTCACATGGCTAATGTTCACTCACTCACGTAGTAAATTGGCGCGTCAGAGCTCAGTTGCCGGCGTACTTGTGCTAGGTATGTGACGCTGGTAGTGAACGACAAGCGTCATGCATATATTGCCATCATTAATCATGCCTCTATATTGAGCGCTTGGCATTCCCTGTTCGGAGGGAACGACGGGACAACGGTTACCAAACATATGAAGCCGAGTCTCGCCGTGTACTGTATATATCCGTAGCGTCGATAAAAGAGGGAAGGAAAAAGAACACGGCAGGTGAACCGTTCATAATGATGCTGCCACTAGCGAGTTCCAACGTTGACAGTATACTTTGAATGAAACTACCAATTTCACCCTTGAATCTCTTTTCGCACTCAATATACGTTATGCACGTTATATATGTATATCATTTTGTATGCAATATATCACCATTCAGGAGAGTGCTTTTCATTAATTATCTTCTATTTCTCTTCCATCAATTCATGAGCCAAGCGATTTTTCATCTCGGTTCGTGTATTTTGTGAAATCTTTTTTTTTGCGTAAAAAATTGCGGCTTTTTCGGCCGATCTTCCTCATCGCATTGAAAAAAATGTAATTTGCACTCGAGTGTCGTGACTAATATGAAGGAGAAAAGAGGACAGGATATAGTGCCAGAAGCTTCGTCTGATATTCAAGTCGATCTCGATTTCAACGAAGGTTCGGTCACGTATTCCGCACGAAAAAAAAGGAGCATCGGTGAAAAAGATGAGACGGGCGATGCGGAAGAATGAAAGAAACGAAGATGGAAGATGGAGCGCGGAGAAGGGATGCTTCTGGGCGAGATGCCAAAATTATGAAATCAGCAGTACGTGAGAGGGATTCCGGACCACGAGCGTTAGAGTGTGTGGCGCTAGTGTATTACGTTGTGAACGAATGTATATGTACTTATATTCCTCGAATCGACGAACGGAGAAGGAAAGGAGTTGGCAAGAATTCGCATCGAGAAAATATCAGACGTGCCAGTCAAAAGCCAGAAGACAAAACGACATGTGTCTGTTTTACGTAGTCTATCACTATATTGTATTATCAGCCAATTTTTAATGCCTTCGACTGAAAAGACTTTTTCTTAAAATAAACTATTAAATTTATTTTTGCACCATTTCGCTCACGTATACGAAACATTTATGAAAAGAATGTTATTTATTTATGCGCAGAAATGATTCGCCAAATTCGAAGGATGTTGAAGTGTATCTAATTTTTTTCTCTAGATCGATAAAAAATCCTTAAAAGCATAAGGCCAATTCGGTTATAATAATATAGGAAAATCGATAATTCTACATCTATAATTTTCATTTATTTATTTTTTACGATGCAGAGTTTCAAAAAATTGTCTAGGAATAAACTAAGCACTAGACAAGTTTTAGGAAAGTTTGAAAGCCATTCCGTGTTCTTTGTCGTCGAAATCATGCGGCAGCCAGCTTTGAGATAATATTAACTGTCGAAATCCCAAGTGTACCGTAACCTCTGGACAACCTCACTCGCACTGTCTATATGAGGACTTGTATGAGGGATTGTAACGTTCGGACGTAATATTTATGAACACCCTCGGGATGTGCCTAAAGGGTAGCTTATGGCTGTACCCAGCGTCTTAGCAGAGAGTATACCTCAATTATTTCATGTTTAATGGAATATCTAATAAAGACGAGATAAGTAAATTTTTCGAAAAAAATTAATGAAAACTGGAATTCTACGGCAAGAGTAAGAATTTTTCCAATAAGGTTAAGAAAAAAGATTAAAAGGTCTTCGAGAAATTTTTCTTGCAAATATTTCATAAAGATGGAGACCTTTGACGATTATGCACGTTGACGGGGGTGCATTTCTTGTTGATAAAACTCCAAAGCCTGAGAGCGAGAGGGCAAATTTTGCCATCCGAGGAAAGACGACTCATCGAATGCCTCGGGCTACAAAACGTCAAGATATGCGCTGTACATCATAAAGCAGATAGTACAGATGTACATTCTTGTCGGTAAAAAAATGTACTCGAATAGACACACCGAGATGAAATGAGAGATATGCAGGAGGGTGAAAGAGTTCTTACCAATCTCACGGTGCGTTACTCCCCTTCGCAGTCTCAAGTGGAAAACGCCCCGGGGCCTGTGCTAATAAGAAGTGCGGGAGAAGGATTTTCCATTCGTAAAAATTCTCTTGAAACGTGTGTGTACATTCACCGACGATAAAAGTGGGAAAAGAACTGAAGAAACAACACGTCTGCGATAAAAAAGAGAGATTATAATTACAGCGTTGACGAGTCGTAACTCGCAGGAATGAGCGTTTGATTCTATGCGAGGGCCGATGTACGATAGCGATGTTTCTTCTCCCAGGAGTAGCGAAAGAAAAAAAAACGTATAAGAAAGGATCGTTGGAGTTGTCCAGTTACGATTGTTCCCTCGATTTCTTTTCCTTGTTTTCCTCGTCTATTTTCTATCCTACATTTTTACAAGCTTCGCAAGCTCGGCGAGCACACCATCGTATTTTCTCATCGTAAAGAATATCCCCGTACACGACGTGCAGGAGGCCGACACACGACACATGTGTGTACACGGCCTCGTCGGAAGTTTGTCGCAATCATCATTTGTCTTCGTACCGACGTGCTACCACGTGCTTCCTCGCTATTTTTCCGCCTCCCATTGTTTTATCTCTCCAGCTCCCTGTTTTCTTGGCTTTTTCCTCCGTTATCTTTCTGCCTACCGCCCGCACGAATTCGCCTGTTGGGCAAACACGTTGGTCACAATTTCGATATGTAAATACATACATATACAATACAGATATACGTACATAAATCTTTATATACACGTACAAAAGTAGGTTAATATAGATTTTGTGTGGAGCGAGATCTTTGGTGGTACTTTTTTCGTCCTCGTTTGTTTTACGGAGGAACGTGCACGGAATTATCCACAAGTTGGCAGCCCAAAGAAGCTAAATGAGGACGATGAGGGCAAGCACCGAATGAAAGATAATGAAGGTGAATACTGGTCAGTGAATTTTTCTCACAAATCGAAAAAAAATATATCTGGAACTAAGAACAAGAAATCCAACATTTTTGTCAATTTATCGAGAATTTCTTTACCCATATCTCTTCATTTTTATCGCGAACTCGATAGTTTCTTCACAAGAGTGTCATACGATTCATTTTTGGTCGTAAAATTTTCATGAAACTCCGATCTCGATATAAATCAGTGACTGTCCAATCGACTTGAAAGAAATTACATCGCGAGCGTAAAAATAAAAAAGAAAGGAATTGCGAGGGGGTAGAGCTCACGTCGTAAAGAAATATATATTCAACGGTCATGAAACCCGTAACATTTCTCAGATCCGAGGAATTTTGGGTTGAATCTTACGATACGTATTGTCCGATGTCGCGTGAATAGTGTAAGTTTTATAGCAGACCGTACAGAATAGAGATAAGTCTCGTAAAATTGCAAAAAGCAAGTTGGAACGCGCGATTACTGGATAAAAAACGGAGAGACGTCTTTTTTCCCCCACGGTGCACGCTCCAGGAGGGAAGAGACAACGGTTATACAGTTACGAAGACAATATAACTCGGTCGGTGTGCGTACGAGCGTTGCGCAACTTCGTTTCAGTGGTAGAAACGTACGCTCGATCCGACAAGCGGGAGCACTATGTGCGCGATAGAATATTTCCATCGGGAAGACAGCACATACCCGTGAATCCTCGTATACTATCCTCAGCTCGTACACACACTGCATTTTGAGATATAAGTTTCAAGTGCAAGATACGAGAGAGAAAAGAGGGGGGGGGGGAGAGAGAGAGAGAGAATGAAAAAGAGAGAGGGACGAGAGATGAGACTATAGACTGAAGCAAAGATCGCAATGATCTGGCCCATGGGAAATAACTTATTTATGAGAATTCTGGTCTCTGGTTACGCTATTCGCGAAGGAGGGAAGCGATAGCGCTCCAGGCGGACTATATTACTCGCCGAGAGAATGCAATACAATGTGCGCAAATGCGGCATCGGAAATGCATGCCAATGTTATTTCGCGTGTGCGGAGACGCCTCGCACCGTACGAAATCGTGCCCACACACAGTACGTAACCCCTCGTAGAATACGTAAAATTGTCGAGACTGCGGTGGAATGCAACGCTCCGTTACGTCGGGCTGCAGTATACGTTATACGCTGTATAACCAAGGAACGATCGTTCCTCCAATTTCCTGCTTTAATTCCGAGTAATCGACTTATCCCGGTGCATTCGACCGATTCGAATATACGATATTTCTCTGTTTTAAATGCACTCACGATTCGACGATCATGTAAACAGCCATGTTCTTTTTACTGCCATGCATGATTATTATTATTATTTTCATTTTATACTGCTTAATCATTTTCATTTTACTTTTATTTACGTCTTTTAATAAAATTGAAATTGAATTTCCGGCACGTTGATGCTCTACGCGCGGTAATTTAATATTTTCTCAGTGAAATTGCTAAAGACAAATTGAGTGCGAAATCTAATCGGTGAGAGAATATCCTTTCAATATTTAATAATTGCAGTGGTGCAAAAAGTTGTGATTGCTTTGTAGAGTGTCGAACATCGATTCAGAGGAAAGATCGACTCGCTTTCCTATTGTTCCCATAACTGTACTCGGCGGAATGGTATAGTCGCTGCGGCCGATCGGTGGGTCTGAGCATTAGTCGATGTATCTACTGCGACTCAATTGCGGTCGAGTTCCGAGTTGCCTAACAACCGTGGCAAACGACTATCCGTCCATTAAGTGCTTCGTTCCCTTCATCCCCGCCTTCGGCGCAGTCCCTCGTGGTATTTTTATTTTCGTACCACCGCAATGTTAGGCATTTTACATACATTAACGAGACGATCAACGACCTTCGGCGAATAAAACGCGAAAAGTTTCTCCCGATAACGGAGAGGTAGATCGCGAACAAGGGAGAACCTCGTGACATGTGGAAATTTCATCGCTTTATCGACGCTGGTGAAAAGAGTTTCGATCCCGATTGCCGGCTGCCATGATACAAAACTTTCCAACTTCGAAGCGAGAGTTTAATACTTCGGAGCTCTCAGTATACGCGACGGAAACACGATTATGTCGTATTTCTTCGAGATCATTCATTCATTAACGTCCGAAGAATCGAGCAAGCGAGATTTATGCACTTGCGTAAGTCACTTGATGATAAACAGAGGTGAACAAATATGTATATTCGGGGATTGGAGGATGTGAAGAGACATCTGGCTGATAATAATTGCGGGCGGAGGATTACCGCCGAAGTATTCGAGCGTCTCTTGGTGAACCGCAGTTCACATATATGCACCGTTTATATCAACAGAACTATACCAGGTGGCTGGGGTGTACAGAGGCTCGGACTGATGGCAGGTGACGCAGGAGGGCTTTTGCGAGGAGAACACGGAGAGCCCAGGACTTGATCGATGATCGCATCCAGGTCGGATGTTGTCACGATACTCGCGAGAGAGGGACGAATTGGTATAGGAGGAACGTCACCGTACCTCTGACGATAAGCCGAGACGATGTACAGTTATAAGCGACGCTCCCGGGCCGGAGTCTTCACAGATTCAACACGAATAATCGATTGTCATACTCTCCGAGCGTTGTACAGCTGAAACGAGCCCACAAGCTTGCACACAACACCGTTACCTCGACAGTTTGCACATGGCTTGCCATTATAAGCTCGCATCACGATTCTTCGCTGATCGTCCTTTTTTATTTCCCACTTTACACGCTTTTTCGCTTTTTTCACCACACCCCCAATTCTCTCGGTGCCTTGGTCTTTAATCGTGTGCAAGTAAAATCGAGTAAGCGGATAAACGGGGCTATACCGTGCGAGGGTACCATGAGAGAAAAGAAACAAAAAAGTTTCCTGAGTTATGGGAGTTCTAAAAAGTATCGAGTGGAAGAGTTGACGATTTTTTTTTTCGATTCTTTTTGGTCTGTGTGTATATTCAGAAAGCTGCGTGACGATCGTGGGTGAAAAAATAATTATGCAAGGTCCTCGGTTTTTCTTGGCTCGGGGTATGTTCGAGGTACACGCACGCGTGTTCCATGGTGACTGTTTTTTCGAGGCAAAGTGTCGTGAAAGCTATACCACCGAGTCTCGCAACCGTATCGAGCGTTCAATCGTTTCGGCGCCTCCTTTTTTCTTGTCTCCTCATGAGGTATATTTCTCCCGTGAGCGGTACGAGCTATCATCACCTTGCTCTCTTTTTAACAATCTTTCTTGCTTCCTGTCTCACCTTTTCGCATTCGTTCCATTATTACGATCCCGGGGCTTTTACCAAGATTTTATCGCTTCCTCGGCACAATCAAGTTTCGACGTATTTTTATTTCCCGTTATTGTATTCCGAACGTCGCAACGAGAATAGAAAGAAAGTGACGAGCCCTGTAGCCGAGGATCGTTTCTGATCCGGGCGAGAAAACGACGGGGAAACGACAGTTCGTAAATTGGGGGATAAAAATCGCGGTGAGCTAACTCGATCAGGATGAATCTGAGGGAAGGAAAGAATGAGCGAGATGAAGCGAGGATATCGACGTTTGTACGGAAGTCTTTTGGATGCGCCAGAGATCAGGTCGAATAAGGTACGAAAGCGTACGTATATATAGTCGCGAGTAGAATGTCGTCCTCTCGCTCACACTGACAGAGCGGGCCATTGAACAGCTATATATATGTATGTATGTGTATATATACTGACAGGCGAAGACAGCACGAACGGATCAGAAATAGAAAGCTCTGGAAAATGTAACGTGGGCGAGAAAAGGCTTTTCCAATGGACAGGGAAGAGGCGGGGTGTCGACGGTAGGGATACAAAAATTGGCGAACGGAAAAAGGGTCGCGGTTTGTTAGCCGTTCGTTCTTGTAACGCACATTGCTACCTAGTATACCGTGCTTTTTATTCCCCGGATCTCCAGAGACTCGTTTCTGTTTGTGGAGAAACGACTTGTCGATTGTACGAGTGCGCAGCCACTCGCATTACTGTATCGTTCGTACTGACAAATCAAAAAAGATGTCTCTTAAAATCGATCCTGGCATGCTAAGTACTGAAATTCTTCCTCCTTATCAATAATTCTTCACATCGTTTTACTAAATTGCTCGAAGTGCGAGTAAATTTCACGGACTTGGTGTCATCTTCAATGAACTCAGAAATCGGAGTCTAATATTGGAAATACCTTATTATTATTTCATGTGCCAAGATCAAAATTGCTAAATAAAAAGATAACTTTCTATAAGATAGTTCCAAATGCTTCTTTGCATCTTTTTATTAAGTTCCTTTGAAAGCGATTGAATTTCATGAACTTCAAACTTTCGATAGACTCAAATTGGAGTTTCAATACTGGAAATACCTCATTAATACTTTACTAATGCGATTTACGATAATGAATCGCGAGCATATATTTCGAAAGGAAGCTCACTTTATCAAAATCTGCGTATTGAAGTTGCGTAGGTCGGTCCGCTGGTAGCTTGAAGAGGTATACCGATAATTATTTGTTTACGTTTTTAATGACGTACGTATTTCGTTCCAGCGCTCTTTTATCTCTGTGTTGCGCAGGCTTTCCATCCGTTACGCTTATTTATTTATCCAAGAGCTATTGCCATCATTTATTTACTGTAACGCGTTAATCCGTCACGAGGAACGAGAGGAAGCCCGCTGGTGTGCTCGACGGACGAGGGGCAGGGGGGGGGGACTCGGGGATAGCCATTATCTGTATAAAACGCGAATACCGACGAAGCCTTGCCTCCGAGAATATATGCAAAAAGCGTGTATCGCCATTTCGCGTTGCACACGCCCGGTGACGCAATTGCTGCAGCGAATAGAGAGAGTCCGGCCAAAGTTCAGCAGTTGGCGCAGCCCGATAGTTTATGCTCACCGACTACTGATAAGAGATTGCTTGCAAGAGATTGCCAAATGTGTCTGCTGACCAAACGAGCCTCCTGAACGAATACACGAGCGAGCACGGATATTTCGCACATAATGCGTCGTATCTGTCTCGACGCACGTACACGCGCATTCCCGGAATATTCTCTCCGCTTTACTGCGAAAGTCGACCGAAAATGATGAATCGCTGCAGAAAATAACTTCGAAAAATATTTTCAAAGTAACGAAAAAATAAATAATAATTTTTACGCAAAATATTTTCAGGTCAAATTTAACAAAAGTTCATGATAAAAGTAACGTCCGAGAGTGAGCATCTGCCTGATGTTGAGAATCGTTTTCCAGTTTCCTCCGAGCTTAAAGCGTGTTCATAGTTTTCCGGAGCGAGAGTTCTCTCATTTCTTTTAGCCCCTTGGCTCAGTCTCTCCTAAATTACCCGATAATGCACTTGCGGCCTTATAATTTACTAGTGGAGAATGGGACTCGGTATAAGGGAGTGTACACACCGCCCAGCCGTGTATAAGAATTAGGAAAGAAGCAAGCGTTCGGTGGAAGAGCAAAGAGACCCGCGGTGTGTGCAACGTTTCAGGGAGGGGTGAGGGAGAGAGAGAGAGAGTCGAAGGAGCGAGCGATAGTGGATTGCCGTGGGGGTTCGAGTCGGGTGGAAGAAAAAGAAGAAAAAAAGTAAGTCGAGAGGAGAAAAAAGAAAAAGGGAGAGAGGAGCAAGATGAGGTGAGGTAGCGATAAGTGCTTGTAGATCTTGTAGAAACTTTGTGGGAATGCAACTCCGAAGGGAGGGTAATACGCAGGAACGAAAAGAGAACTCCCAGAGAAGAAAAATGGCGGGTCGAGGAAACAATGTTACAGCGTTCTTGCGGTACGTGAAAACCGCCGGATGAAACGAAATCTGCTTTTTCTCATAGACGGGTATAAATATGTAATGCGTTAAAAAATGTTTGGTCGCTTATACGAGAAAGTTGGAAGATTCGCATCGCACGCGATAAACACTTTGTTTCATCTTTGACATTTTTTCCCTCTCAGCGAAGCCGTTGAGCTTTTGCCGAGTGCGCTTTATTTTTGCCCTTTTTCCCTCCAGCGAAATGATTCGCGAACTCTTCGTCTCTTCCCCAGAGTCTGACCCCCGTTATCATTATCCTTCGGTTGCACGGCATTGTCAACGAGTCTGTATGGCAGAACGTGTCGTATAGTTGTCGCGTGCACCTAGGAGAACACGCAAAACCACGAAAAGCACTCCGTTCCGATTACTGTGAGTATATATACAGTGTACATGCTCTCTTTGGCTATAGAGAAGGTCCAACGAGACTCGAGAACCATGCTCTGTGTTCTTTGAGTCCGGGGAAGAATTCGCCAAACAGCGACAAGCCATTCCGAACTTTATGAACGCACGTTTCCATTCTGTACATGAAATTTTTTTCTCTCTTCTTTTTGAACAAATCAATAAAGCATGTATGCAAAAAAGAGACGAACCGGGTCTGTTCTGTTTTGAGAAAATAAATCCTACTTTTCATCATTAATATGTTGACATTTCTACGAGAGTTTTAATAATGATTTCGGCATTTATTTTTCACTCGAGTCATCGATTTATGAGAGCAAAAAGCTCAAGCGGTTCACGAGATCGCGTTTATATCACTTCGGCATGTCAATTTCTGTGATGAGGCCAAATTATCTATATGTATAGTGTTTGTCTCTTTCAGATAAATGCATCAGACAAGGTAAACAGACATATCAGAAATAATCATTTGAGTTTGAATTGCCAGCGCCAAGTTTTAATGCTCCATTTCGTTCGAATTGCCGAGGCTAACAAATATTAAGTATAAGTGACAGCTGACGCGCCAGAAATGTGCTGCACACGGGGTGTGTGAAGCGGAAAAACTGGTGATGATTATGGTAATATCTTTCGGATAATCTGTCGTCGCGAGAGGGATTCAGGTCAGATGAGATCTTCAATTTCGTGATGGAGTGAAAATTGCAAACGAATAAGAGTGTGACCTCGCAAATCGTCCTATATTATGTATAGGTGATATGCACAAAAAATCTTCAATTATTTATTAATCCAGAGATATCAAGGGGCGGACTATATGAGATATTTACGGAAAGATTAATCTCTCAATATCAGATATTTTCATTTTAAAACCTAACTAAGCGGTAAGACTGATTAAAAGGAGTTTTAAATATGTAATGAATAAATTTCTATAGATTTCTCAACAACCTGCGCGCCATTCTGCTAATGAACAGGAATGCATCAGGATTTTTTAAACTATAATTATTTAATATTGTGAAAGAACGACCCGTAAAGATCAAGTGAAATCACAAAGTACCAACAAATGTGTTCTCCAGTATTCTAATTTAATTTATTAAAAATATTTATCATACGTATTTTTTTTTAATCAGGAGAATGGTGAGGTGTTCGTCAAATATTGATGGAAATTCATTCGTTAATTAATGAAGGAATTATGAAACATTGGATGTCCAATGATCCCCATGATTGCTCTTGAGTTTCATAACACCAAATCAAAGAAGTTTGCCTGGTGTGCGATGCTGATAGTTCGTCGGTATGGGGTGACAATCTCTGTGGAATAAGATAGATTGATAGATACACGAAACGGTAATACATGAATAACGACGGAGAGTGTAGCAAGGAGGCTCGCTCCTGATGATCTTCAGTCAATTACGTAACACGGATGTAATCGATGAGGGGAAAAGCACGCCCCGAGGCCGTGTGAGGTCGTCACGTGGCAAGGGAATCTTGTACCGATAGCGGTGTGATTGCTGCAAAGGGGATGACCTCTCGTCCGATCGCTTGAGTCCGAAAGCCCCTAAGGCTAGATATAGAAAGGAAGTGACGTCAGAGAGATCCAAGATAGAACATATCGTCGTAATCACTTTTGGACAACAGAACAAGGACAATCACGACTGATCGAACGAGGAAGGATTGACCGCGAGGCAAGGACCCAGCGGAGAGTGTTCCTCAGCATGTAATCTCCGCTGGTTCAATTCCTTGGGTCTCGGACTAGATAACAGGGATAATATGCCCCGAAGCGAGGGAACAAGGAAGATGGAAATTGGAAAAGACGAATGTTTTCTAATACCGAGTTTCGAATAACGTCTTTGGGCTTTGAATTATTTTTATTACTCAGGTGTGTTATATGGAATATCAAGCTAAAAGTCAACCCAAGTTGAAAGGAATAATGGGGAAGGAGTTTTTATTTACATGAGACGGGTGATTCGAGGGGAAAAGAATGGATGAGAATAAGAGGGGTGAAAAAAGTGTCTGTATGGTTACCCTCATCGACATCGGTGACAAATGAATTGTCTCGCTATCCCGCCAAACCTAACGGAGGATTCGTCCAAGCCGCAATCCGATTACCCAGTAACTCGCTCCAATATATCCTACTCGATGTCACGTGCGGGCACGTAGAAACTTTGAGGGAGCTCCGAACTAGCGGGACCTCGATAAGAGCCCCTTGGACCTTCGATATAAAACGCACGTTTGCACATACATTGCGAACGAGTAAATATTTCAATCTCTGGCGAAGCTTTTTCCAAATGAAATAAAACGATGTAAATAAAAAAAACACGAAATACGAAGATGGTAAAATAAAAATGAAAATCGTACTCATTTGTGCCATGAGGATTTCATTTCTCTTCTACCCACGGATGTTCGTATTAAGAAGCATAAATGGACTTGTTGAAAAGATTTTGAGTAAGCGCCGTTTTATACGATTTTTGAAAGATTAGGAGGATATATAAAGAGAGGGTAAGATAAGTTGGTACACGGTTTCTAGGAGAAAGCGGAGACTAGCAAACGAGCTTTTCCCTTTAAATTACTGCTCGAGGCAGTAAGTGCCGGAGAAACGTTTTATATACGGGATATAGATCTCCTTACGGTTCCATGTGGCTCATGCCACGAGCCCACAGCTCAAAGCTTGAAGTAAAGTTTAGTTTTCATGGCCGGGCATTTGTCTGACGCATAATTCGGAGAGTTCATTCCCCGCAAAATCCCAGCCATATTTTACGCGCATCCCTTCAACCTTTGGACAACCAGGGGGATGGGGGGGATAGAAGGAGGAACGAGAGAAAGAGCCGCGAGACAGATTTCTCCGCGCATCCTGATGCTGGTTACCCGCTAGCGTTTTCTCTCGACGATTCTCCATCTATCTTTCTTTCCTGCCCTCAAATTCGCCAGCACCTCATATCTCACGATTCCTTGCGGCGGTTGCTTTACCCCGTCCTTTTTTTATATTATATGCTCTTTACTGGCTCTTCTCTTTCATTGGAAAAGCGCGAGATGAAAGATGCATCAAAATTGTTGTTATATACGTCAAAAATTCCTTTTTTTTGGGAAGCGAAGAATAATTTATGGGCTGCAGTTGTATTTACAGCACGAGAGAGTTTACTTTTCGAAGGAAATATTTCAAATTCTGTAATAAAATTTCTAAGGAATAAAAACGAAAAAAAAGTAATTATACATCAAGTCAACTCTTACAATTGCTCGAAAGAAACTCTTTGAAATCACGCGAAAAAATTTACGACAGCAGTTCTGTTCCCAAATTCTATGCCGCTTTATTTCAAAGCTGTTCGACTTTATTCTAAACATATACGGCAAACTCGATAACAACAGTAAAGTAGCTCTAAAAGAATAAAAAATGTTGTACAAGTTCTACGAGTTTCAATCTTGGATGTGTTCTAAACAAGGCTTTTCCGCACTAAAGATACAATTCTTCAAAGGAAATACTCTTCAATGTCGCATGGAAAACATTCACTTCGGGAATTGTGCTCCCAAAGAGTCGTGAACCGCAAATTTGTCTCTGAAAATACGGAAATCAGTCAGTATCCACGAAGAGAGGTTGAGAAGAGATATCCACGGAAAATAGTCAGTTTCACAGTAAAATGCTCCCTCTCCCGATTTGTGACCGAGATCTCTGGATGTAAATGTATGGGCACTTTCGAGTCGAGTACTCGGCATGTAGTAAAACGTATACGCATATACACATATGCTCGTGAATACAGGTGATACATATACTTAAGAAGACTTTTGTACGTGTGAACGCGACACATATGTGTCCCGATGTAAATGCCAGGTTATGTGTCTCTCGAGCGAGAACCCAAGATGGTGCGAGGAAAGAGGGGGAGAGAGCGTGTGAAAATGGAATACGCTCGAATCTCCGAGACAAGTTTCAACCAGCCGCGAATACGGGACGAGAGCGGTGGGTATAACAAAATCCACTTTTTGTCATTCGTTTCTTACCAATCCTGCACACATTTTTCGCTTCCGAGTTTCCCCGGTAGCTTCTTTTCCTCTCCGTCGAAGAAAAATCTGCGTCCCCGATCTGGTATAATCCAAAAATTTTCGATGAAAGTTTACCTACTCCCTTTTCTGTCCGTAAACTATACACCCGAGTCCGCATGCTAGAACGGAATATGACCGGGAGAGTTTCCAATTTTTTCTCAAACTTTGAAAAACTGTTGCGTCACTTATCGACGTTGCTCTCGTAGAGGAATGCTCCTTCGGATTTATCGGTAAATATATTATAAATGGCGCAATGAAAAAAAGTTCGCGTATGTATTAGGAGAATGGGAAAATGCAAAGAGGACATTTTTCAAAAGGTCGTGTGGGTTTTGTATCTTTTTTTTCCTGAATGTGTACCGTTCCCGTTTCACTCGCTCCCGATCGATTTTTCAGACTCTTCTTTCTCACTTCGCCCCCGTCTGAATCTCTTCCTCAGTCCCGTGTCTCGTTTCGTTTCATTTGTATCAGTCGTGGATGATAACAAGAAAGTAGAATGCGATGCAACACATCAGCTCGTCTGCCCTCAGAGTGCGACATACGTCGCGGTACATTTTAAATTCGCCGTGTGCCGAAATGAGAAAAGTTTTCCTCGAGTAATAAGCGAGCGAATCACCATCAGGCCGCCCACTCCCGGACTCTAGAATCAGCAGCAACCCCGCGCTCGTACAACATTTTCTACTTTACCCTCGCCCCTCTGTCTCTATTACGTTTCTATCTTTCTATCTCCATTTTCCCGGACAGGCTTTATCTAGCCGCTTGGAGATCCAATCGGGCCGAGCTTTATCCAACTGCTATAGTCTTCCATGTCTCTTTTATAGAGACAAAAAAGACGAGAGAGTGAGATAAGTGAGCTAAAACCGGAGAAAAAGAAATCGAAGATGCTCGGCTATTTTCTTCAGGAAATCAGGATTCTAAGTCCACCATTACGATCAGTAGAATTTTCGATTGAATTGATGACGAAAAAAAAATCTTTTAGTCTCTCATCACACGTATGACCATTTTTTTGAAGAAAATTATTCCAACCTCAATTTTTTCGCTTGCCAAAAGTTTTAACCCGAAGAGTGCTCTTCACTCGTGGCAAATCTTCTCCTTACAGCTCGGATTATTTCTGGAATATCGGTCCGCTCGCGTGCTTACCGAGAACGTTCTCTCATAGCCTGATCCTGCCGTCTTTCCGCTAGTTATCTTCACAGACCCGTGAAAATAGCCGAGAGATAAGACTCTTTACTTTCTTCGTCTCTGTCTCTGCTCACCTCTCTCTTCCTCTCTTTCTCTCAATCTCGCTCTCCTTCATTTCCCATTTTCTCCATCGTTCTTCCTTCACCGCACATTCACCTTTTTATCTTTACCTCTTCCTTTCTCTCGCACTCTCGATCGCGTCCAGTGAACTCTTGCGGAAAGCTTAAGCTATTCTTGTAAGAAAATCTGATAATTAGAAAAATTATATTCTTCCGAGAAGATGAGTAATGTATATATCTTCCGAATATATCTCTATAAATCAAGCGATCTCATCTTCAACTTCCTCTACTTCCATCAGATAAAAGTAGAATCGTCATCAGATTGCCGTACTTCCAGCGGCTCCAATTCCTCTCGACGCTCGGGACAACTCTCGCTGCTCATCACCCATTTCCGTCATGTAAACAAAAGATGAAGTTGTTTCAAAACTTATTTACCGGGGATACAAGAAATTAATCAATTCCTTCAGGTCTTCGATAAAGAATGACGATAACGAGTTTGCCCTGTGAAATCGAAATCCAAAGTATCTCGAGAGAAATTTTCGGACCTTTCACTCGGGTGCTTTCTTCAAATGTTCGCCTTTAACAGCTTCTGGCAGCTAGAGAAGAGAGAGAGAGAGCACGTATCCAACATGCGCATCGGGATAGAAAATGAGAACATGGGGAGAGAGAGAGGAAACGATGAGGGAAGAAAAGGGTGAGAAGGGACTAGAAACTGCACGAGTCGGAACTGGTGCGAAGTTGAAGCTGGCGTAAGGCACAGAATAAAAAAAAAGTGATATGACTGTAGAGGTCGAATGGATCTCTATGCCATACAGCGGCCCCGACATCGGATCAGAGCTACGGTAACAACGCTCATCTCGCTCTCTTCTCGTTCATTTCTTTTCATCCGGTGCATCTCCTATTTATTTCTTTTTTTACCGAGCGAATACGGACATAACTAGCTTTTTTCCACGTATGTGTCCATTCTTCTCTCACACGAATTCTTTCGCTTTTCACTGTCCATCATAAGGATTCTTTCCATCTCTTTTTTCCTGTTTCCAAGGTTTTGTTCAGTTTGGTTTCCGAACACGCATGGAACGAGAAGGAAGAGAAGATGCGAAACAGACAGGCCGAATGACAGAGCGAGGGGTCTGCCAGATTAAAAGTGGGTATTCTTTCAAAGAACAACCCTCGTCGCGTCCTTGGGGGAAAAAAGTATGAAAGCGTTAGGGTAGCTGGATTTACTTGAACTCGTACCTCTTTCATTGTTTTCAAGTTTGTTCTACCCATGCTCATGAAAACTCGGCACATTCTCGTTGATTCTTTGCATTACACTTTCTTGACTGTCAAACGCTTATTTCTTTTCTAACTTTCTCTCCAACATTTGTTTTTATATTTATTTTTCTAGTGAATATTTTTTTATTCGTGTAATTATTTTGACATATCTTAATAAGGATACCGCACGTCGGTATTTAAGATGAAAACATAAGAGGGATATTTAATTAATTATAATTGAGTTTATATCACTTCAGTAAATCAATTTTTTTTCAATGTCTTTGGGATTTTTTGTCAAGATTCCATAACTTCAGGTAACTGTGTATGGAAGTTCAGATAATTTAATAAAATCCCCTCTATTCTAGGTAATTGATTTAATAAAATATGATAATTAATAATTCCCAGTCATGTTCCGGAAAGTTTGGCATTCTCGTTTATTCCTTGAATGTTTTTTTATTTGCTTGTCAAGGGCTTATTCTTTTTTTCAGTAAAGCGATCATGTCGAAATCTCATTAAGAATACCATGCGATATTTAAAATTCCACCATAAGATGAGGATTTCATTAATTATAAATGTCTATATCTCGTTTTCGTAAATGCCATTTTTTTCATAGTGTCGTCGGAATTTCGTTGAGATTCCACAACTTCGGGTAACTTTGTACGAAAGTTCAGATAATTTAATAATCCCCCATTACAGAGGCTTTGGAATTGTGCCCCGATCGAAAATAATATTCCACAAATTCGTAGCTCTGACATCATCAGTCAGCTCGATGAAGGGCATTCAGAAAGTGATAATTGGCGTACGAACAGCCGAATGTCGGAATTGACTTGGGCAGAAGTTTGGTGGGGCCTCGGGCATCCGCGAGAAACAGAGAGAAAAGAGAGAGAAAGCGAAAAAGAGGGAGAGACGTTTTTATTGCCACCGACTCGGAAAACTTGTCAGCGACGATGAAGTGTATTATGAAAGAGGACGATAAATAAGAGGCGAGAGGGAAGAGGGAATGATTGAATTTAATCCGGAAACCCTCACTACCGGGGAGAAAGTTCATGTACAGATATTACCCGTGTGCGGGAAACTGTTCTTAACTCCGAATTCAACTCCATCTCTCGCGCCTCGCGCGAATCCCATACTCCGCAGTTTTGCTACGTAGCTGAATTGCCTGTCCGCGATCTCGACACTAAACTAGTAAGCAGCCAGCAACTTCTCCATCTTTATATGTATATATTCTTGCGCGCGGCTGTTTGTGTCCGTAAATATAGAATTTCCGGACTTGAGACGAGAGAGTAACTTTTAGACTAATGGAATTAGCGGACCCTCCACGCCAAGACGACGAATCTCATAGTCGACGATCCCACAAGGATAAAGTAACGCTGAAGGGAGACGCGAAGACGCTGCGTAATAACCCTCTTCCGTCGGTCTCCCTTCGAGGAGAACGTGCACGAAAGGGTCCTCTCTTTAACCGCAATCGTCGCAGATTTGCGCTTCCTCACGCACCCGTTGCTCGTGTGCTAAATCAGAAACTATCCAGAAATGGCGCTCATTCCGGGGCTTCCCTCGTGAATTTTCCTCCCCTCCATGACGAAACCACTGTTAGTCTACTTTCATCCCTGATTGAATCACTTTATCATGACAAGCGCCTGTCGCGACCTGTCTTTATTTTATTTCTCCCCGCCGAATTCACGCGCAATCTCGTTCTTGACGCGCTCTCCGAAAGAAAAAAGAAATTTTATTATCAATGGCATTCGTAGTAAATTCTTAAAATTCTGTTTCAAAAGGATGTAAAGAAAAGCGAAGCGAGATTGGATCGAGAAATGAGACGGAGAGAGCGCAGGGCGAGCAAGAAGAGAAAAAAAAGCGAGGCTAAAGAATTGGTTCGTGGGAGGAGATCTATTTTCCCGTACGACCGACCTGACGTATTTCTGCTTCTCTGCTTCCCGTTCAATTTTCAAACCCTCCCTGGCAGTATTATCCACAGAGCCGCGGTAGAGGCCCGAGGCGAGTATATTTTTCATCGTAATATCAAAAAAAGACACTGCCGTACCGACCGATCGCCGAGCTGATGCGATTCTACGAGTAGACACGGAGTAATACGTTTGCAGACGTAAAAGAGAAAAAAAAACAACTGCGTAGACTTAATTAGTCGAAGAATTTTTTTTTCTTTTTACGATGAAAAAACAACAGATTTTTTACTCATTTTACTGATTTACCAAACGTTATCATATTATTACAAATTATTTTATCAAGATTCGATTGCTATGTGACAAAATTTTCGCAAACTTTTCAGATAAGACAAATTTGGACTTTTTTGGAATTCTCGATCAATTCGTTCAACAATCCCGAATTGAAGACATTTTTTCATGTAATTCAAGTTTTTTCATCAAAGTAAAGTCAACGATCCGAGAATAAAAAAATATTCTAATGACGAAGAGAAAATTCTGCTAAAATCATCTCACATAACCTTATCATGTTAGTTTTGGTAGTACTCTCTTTTATCTTTTCTCATTTTTCTCAGTTTTTTATTATCCCATAAAAATCTTTTTTATGAGAATTTGAGTGGAAAAAATGTTATTACAAAATGAATCATTTCACGGACATATCTTTATACTCTTTTGAATATTCCTGAAAAAATGCATGTACTAGAGTCCTTTTATTAAGTCCCCGATATCGTTTTTGAAATTATTAAATATAGAATGTTGACCAAAAACAGGGAAAAAAAGAAGCGGAGAAAGAGCAGAGAGGAGAGAAAAAAATTAAATAACCGAGCGACGGAATAGGAGAGGTCCGAGGATATGAGAGCCGTATGACGTTTCGTATAAGGTTTTCGAAAACTTAAATAATTCATCGTGTCCACCTTGGACGCGATGGACCCTCGTCCTGTACTCGAGATGCTCTATACACAGACGGAAATAAATATAGTGTATGTCGTTATGGTGGGTATTAGAGTAGAGAGGGTTGCCTGCGATCGAGAAGTCGCAGAGCGAAAAAGGAGAGACCCTCGTCGAGTCTGTTATCCTCATCCCAGTGGTATCCCGGCGCTCCGGTCAGACCAGGCAAAATTTCCCGCACATGTCTATGTAAATGTATACATATATTTATGTTTATACGTCGCTGCGTTATACGTGAGATTATTTTAAGAATATATATGATATGCGCGCGCGCGTGTGTGTATTTTATATGTGAGACCTGGGAGTGTGGAGGAAAGAGCCACTTTCATTTATTTCCTCTTGCTGGCCTCACGAGTGTCCATCCGGAGCAGAGTCACGCACGTGTGTGGCATATTGAGATGAAGCTAGAGCACACGGAAAATAAGAGCCTTCCCGTTACGAAAGAATCATACCCTTGGGATCATTTCGCAACCTGTTTACCGTCTCTTCATTCTATAATATCTCCTACACGCCAGCTCCATTTTTTTTCAACGACCGACAATTAATTAAGAGCATTTTGAAGAACTTTTTACAGTATGTGTATGGAATTCTATATTTTTCGAACTGTATGCTGCACGGGTTGCGTAATTCGGCGGAGCATCGCTTGATCTTATATTTTGTAAAAGCAAACACACAAAAGTGACTCACCCAATATTTTTAGCTTAACCAAAATTGTATGGAGTGGATTGTAAAAATGAACTCACCTGTAAACAAGAGAAAAACGATGTTAGTAATTTCTTATATTATTATTATTTATGTATAAGCGATCAAAAAAATTGAAGATTTGTGTCAAGTTATATAAAAATAAAGGGAAAGGTGAATATTTTCACTGAATCTTTGCTGACGACTTTTGGGATAAGCCAAGGATGTCAGGAGGGTCGGGATCTCGTTTCCTCTATCCTCGATGGACAAGCCGAGAGACATACGCAAACATCCAGAAAAAGAAATGAAAACGAGATAAAAAAGAGTGGAGGGTAGAAAAAGAAAGGAAAAAGGAAAAACAAAAGAGAAGCGCCCTAAGAAAGAATTATTTTAGCGAGGGTGCGTCATTTATATCCGGACAAGGCCGAATGACGTGTAGTATAAATGGAAACGGGAGAAGGGCAGGAGCGTCTGGTATCACCGCGCGTATCACTGTTTCTCCATCTGCAAAGAAATTGTCTAAAGAGGGGCAACAGGAACAGGGGGAAACAAAAATTCGGCTCCCAAGCGAGCTGAGCAATTTTTAATTCACGAACTGACACCTCCGTGTCACTGAGATTTTCATCTGTGAGAGTTTTAGCGAACAAGTTTTCTTAAAGTTCAAATAATATGAAAAAACTTTTGAAAAACGATGCCCTTTTCGAATTATCAAGAGGGATGAAGTTCCGTCATTCTCGATAATGATAATCGATGTAAAGGTCATAGGAACAAAGTGGTATATCGGCATTTAGCCGCAAGGCAGATTTCCTCGAGCAACGCGTGAACCGTCTTTCATCGAATGGCTTTCTAACGGAGAGTGATGAAGGGAGGAACGCAGAAGCCGATTAGCGACGAAAGCCGATGATAGTGAGTGTTTTGTGGGATCCTCGTTTCCTGAAGCGCTTCAAACTTCTCCCTCCAGGCTTCTTAGTCATTTCCTTTTCCCTCTATGCTCCATCCGTGTATCGACGATCAGAGATTCAGCAAAATTTCAGTCAAGTTCCATCAACCTCAGCTGCGAGGTAAAAAGGTTGGAAACTCGATGCGGAGTTCTCACGTATTTGCAGTGGAGTTGATGTAAGCGAATCTAGATTTTTCATCGAAACAAACTATATTCGCATGCGAATTACTTCAAACGAACAAAACATTTTGGAAAATGAAACAATATCTCCACTAATTACTATTTCATTCCGGGATGGAGAAAATGAGGTTTACCGGGTTGAGAAGTTATTCCAAAGGTCGGAATGCATTGGAGTCAGTGTAGAATGCCACATGCACGTGATACATCATCGAACTTGAGCGAGTCGAGTGCTCTGGCTGCTAGGAGGAGTCGCCTATATATCTGGGTTCGTTTCTATACACTCAACGAACTTGCCCCGGCACCTCAGTAAGCACTTTTCGGACGCGAAACGTCTCGATTAGCATAGAGATTGAGTCGCAGCTGTTTATGTAAATGCGCCACGATGCGATGTGCCATGTACCGAGAGCTCCGCATGCTTCCGTTGCTGTTGTTGTTGTTACGGTTGGGACTTGGCTATTGCCTCCGTCGGGCTGATGCTGGCTTCGGTACAAGACGGAGCTCCTCGTCATTGTCTCCTTAGCAATGCGATATCGGGCTTGACAGTCCCGAATGGGCGAGAGTTTGATTACAGTTCGTCGCTTCTAAGTACCGTCCTTTCGAGTGCGACGAAAGCTTTCCCGCTGCGATATGACAAACTCCTTCTAGCAAGACGAGGAGTCAAGTAACTCGCGGTTGTTTTGGTAAACAGAGACATGCGCGCGATTGTAATTAATCTTGACGAGCTTGGTCACGGCCAAGTCAAAGCCTCACCAATTATTGTCTAGGGTTACTTTAACTCTGACGCAAACGTCAAGACCTCTCGTGTGTGACTTTTGTAGAGGGTAGAACACTCGTTACTCGTTCAAATATTTTCCAGCTAATTGAAGTGTACGAATGTACACATGCATATAGGCGATGCATCAAGCAAAAAATATACTATTCCAGCACAAGAGATAATGTCTTTTAAAGTTTTTTTGAAGCTAAATATCATATCATTGAAAACTGGGGAAAATCTTTGAAAGAGAATTTTTTATCGTTCGTTATCTTGAGATTTGTGGATTTTTCAGAAATATTCGTTGGTAGATTCATTGAGAGTGCGAGTATAAATTGTGAAGAGAGCTGGAAAAAAATGCTACGATAGGAAGAATTCGCGATGGGATTGAATCCCGCTGACTGATAGTGTATACGCCTGCAGGAATATAGATATTCATCTGCTGGAGTGCGATCTCGAGAGGAATGGCGATTTCACGCCGATATTTTAAAATTTCGAGTGGCACGAAATGAGAGAGAACCTATACGTTTGTCGGAGCGTTATCGAAGATACAGATATGCGGGAGAGAGATGAAGGAGACAGAAAAAAAGACGAGGAAGAGAACAGAGCACGCAAGTGGGGGGATTAAAAGTTACGAGCGATATATGCAAATATCCGTCGGGCATATACATTATCCCGACGATTCCCGTTATATCGATCTATAGAGATATTCCGGTTGTGCATTTGAGCGTAGACTTTACCGCAACATACGTATAGTATATATTAGCCCATATACCGCGCCGCATCGTTATAATGTGCGCGTATAGATATTCCGGAGCGACGTCGTGTTCGGGAGCGTGATGAGCAGCCCTCTCTGCGCCCTCGAATCCTCCAATGAAAACGCGGCCAAAACGATGACACAAGATGACCCGGGACGCTTAATGAATTGGCTTATCAGAATTATATACCAATCGCCAATAATCAATTATACCCTCTAGTAAAATCAGCTACGATGCCAGCGAGATTAACCCCTAACTGTATTTCCGGTACGATCTGCTCGGTGGAATGGTTTGTTCACATTGAATTCCTTGAAATAATTATGCTAAATTCTTCTGGTTTTCAAAGACAAACGTCTTAAATTTTGTATATTTGAAAAATCGGTAATTTATTTCAAACAATTAGAGAAACTTGAGAGCCATGTGGTTAGGAGTTCGCGTTAAAGCCGATGGTGAGCTAATACATTTTTTGATTCATGGAATATATCCATATTCCAAAAACGTCAGGAGGGGTTTGAAAAATTGGAAAATGCATTATTGAAGCTCAGCTTTAAAAATCAATAGTGCTATAGAATTGTAATTCTTGTCTATGTTTTCATACTCATTATCCTGGAGACTGTTGCTCACCAAAATTTTCCAAATTTTTTGTTGATAAAAGATTAGAAATTGATTTCGGAGAACTTCGAGAGCTTACATATGTTAAAGGGATTGTATGAAAGCCGATGGTTGACGAACTGGTCACAGTAGTTTGAAATTTCTATCGAAGTGTTTCGCGCTCGACTGCACTCTCGAATGGCTCGTCAAGTCACACACGGGCTGATCCTAATATTCTCGGACGCGGTAGCATTTCCTGCGGCCAGAGTTCTCGCGCGAAGTGCAGAGAGCCGTTTCGTCACGTCATTAATATCAGTATTAGCATTAGCATTAACGCCCCGCCAACGGTAAATGTATTAACGCGCGCGCTGTTCCGAGTGTGCTGGATTGTCGAAGCGATGATGACGTCGGGAATCCCTACTCCGGATGAGTTGTTGACCACTCTCTACAAAAGCGTTCTCCATCTCTGCATATACGTACAAGCGTTTCTCTATGCACATGAATATCTTTAGAATACGGTTAGAAATGTCGGTTTACCATGCGAAGGGCTTCTCCCTGATACTGTCAATGCTCGTGATAGAATTCTGACATCGGTATTTGCGGATATACGTACTTAAAAATTAATCCCATTCGTAAAATATAATTAACATTTTGAATATTATTAATGAAAAATGTTTTTTGTTTCATATTCGAAAAACCGGTTTTTTAAATTATGCTCCGATGTTCGGATTCCTGAGCGTTGATCATTCACGTGCCGACCTATTCAATTTACGCGAACCATCACGTTTCATTCAGTCCGGGATTCACTTGTAAAAAGAGAAAAAGATTTTCACGTCGGAGCAAAAAATAGCGGCTTCATTGGCGTAGATAGAAAAGTGAGAAAAAACAGAGAACGCGTCGAATCCCGTTGGGAAAAGAGAATTGGGACGGAGGGTTCGAGTTGGGTAGGAGAGTATAGACTGCTATAACATTGAACGCACATGACTGTGCGTTGGAAATGCATATACAAACGCGTATATGTTTGCACACACACATCATCTACCGAGTATCGTCCAGCACTCACACTTTTTGAGTTTCCACTCAGATAAAGTAGTAGTAATGGTGACCGATACGTGAATAATTTAATTTAATGGATGACCCATTATTATAACAGTATAAAGGAAAAACCTCTTTGACGAATCAAAAGTCAATTTGGCTCATGATCGCTTTATTATAATCGCCAATAATAAAAAAGAGCACTGTATCCATTCAGAATCGTGGTCGAAACTCGAGGTCCAGTACATTCCGGAAAGTGACCTCTACCTCCGACTGATCGTCGGAAAACCGCGAGGCTAATTGTATGGACGGTGTAATAGGTTTCTATATAACTATTGCACGAAAAAGCTATTGCCACAGAATATTCAATTACAAAATCCGTGACACCATATAACAACAACTTTAACTCCATAATCATAAAATTCAAATTACGATATGCGTTAAATTTCGAAGATTGTCTGTTTACTCATAGGAAATATAGTCAATGCGATAGAACTTTGGCATTTCTTGAATTACTTCAAACGAGAATGAGACTTTACGATTGGGATTTCCTGTCTCAGATGAAATTGATTGGTGCAAATATTGTTCATGAGAGAAGTCCTTTCGAAGCGGACTAATTTTCGTCTTATAGTCGCGTATTCGATGGACCAATTCGCACGTTCAGTAATCTGTGACCGTTGTATGTCATTCTCTGCCAGACAGTGGAGATTATTGGTCGACTTGCGGTTGTTGATGATCAGAGGAGTTCGAGATGGAGGTGTAACAGAGGGCGTTTGGAGTTTCCAGATTTACTGCTTTCGAACATCAAACAGTTGTATCTTCATCAAGAATCGAGAGAAGCTGGATGAATACGTTTGTCGTTCACCGAGTCTACGTCCGATTCTCGCAAACATCGAGAAACCTTTGCACCCGATGCAGTTTCCAAACATTTAAACGCACAATATAGCTTGTGCCATTTGCGCTTAGCTTCGACTTGGGAATTTGGACCTTTATACGTTTACGTAAAAAACGAAAGAATTTTAAAATCATTGAAGCAGAACATTCTCATTAAATCATTACGAAAAGCACGAATATCTTTTAATTACATTCGTCAATAGATGATTAAATTCAAAACAGAGGAGATTCTTTCCACAAATCGAGTGTTTTGTTTAGACGCGTTATGAAATGTGTTTTCCTGAAACAAAGAAAACAAAAGTGCAAAATGGTGTCCTCGTACGCTCCGAGTTTTCCGGCGATCAAATACAAAGAAAGGCGCTTTTACTTGCGTCGGCACCGAGTTCAAAACATATACATATATGTATTCATTCAAGTTTACGGCGAAAAACCGCTATTCTACGCTTTGATACCGATGCACAATATAGCTCCGAGAAAAGTGGAATGCATTCGAGCCATTAGTGTATACGAGCAGGAATACGCCAACGAGCACAAAGAAGTGGAAATCGTATATTGGTAGATGATGACGTTGAGAACATCGTCGACGACGCGTTGTGTATAAAACTTAAAATATATAGGCCAGCTATATATCGTTTCATGTCGAGTACCGCGCATTGTTCTGAAATATTTCGCGAGCTAATTGGTCTGAAAATTGCTATTTCGTGAAATTACAACTGAACGCGATGAACAATACGCGCAGAATCGTGGCTCCCTCAGTTTTTCCAGTTTGCATGGAAAATACTACTCTCTATTTCTCTCCCAAGTCTCTATTTTCTCGCCGAGCTTGCTTTCCTTTCTTTTCTCGGTCTCTCCCTTTTATTCTCAATCCTCTGTTTCCAATCAACGAGCGATAGAACTGGCTGTACTTCCCGGGTTAATCAGTCCCAGGAAAGGGTTAGTAATCTCTTTTTTTTTCAACTCTTTTGCCCTCGGGAAATACTGAAACGTAACAATTCAAGCTCGTCAAGGATTTTTCTCCCACACGTGTACGTTTGCACTTACGAATTCTCATTTGTCAGAAAATAGTGGTTGAAGAATTTTTTGTGAAACATCTGGATTTCAAAAAAAATCATAAAATCAATAGGAAAGAAAGCAGCAAGGGAGAAGCGACAATAAATTTTGCACAAATGCCGCATGAAACGTTCCGGTGGAGTTGTAAAACGGTGATTTATTTACAATGCAAGCTAATTGATTTACCACTCGCGTGTGGCGTGACCAGCGGATACGTGAGCTCTTGTGCCGTTCGGACATCTCTTCCCCTGGTTCGCCGCAAGCTCGTTCTGTCTATCCAACGACATATCTTTCCTCCTCTCTTCCCTTTCTCGTCATATCCGGATATTCGTATATAATTTACATATATCCTGCGCAATATTCGACACTTTTGCATTTTCTCGATTCACGTCTGCTTCGCAGCTTTATGTGATTAACTCGGAATAACCCTCGTCGGAAATTAACGAAGCGACTAACGTAAAATAATAAGACTGACGAGACCGATATACGCGGGAAATGAAAACTCGTTATCGCGGTTGACAGCAGATGGAAGACGACATTTTAAGAACTCATCGATTCGTCCACTCGAAGAGAGAATTTCATACATTTTCACGACTGATTCGAGGGGACGAATTTCATGTGTTTCCAAGTGATAGAGATAACAGTCCTACGCAACACGAACTCGTCGTAAAAATAATAAACTCGAATACACGACAAGTGAAAACAAAATTTATTGGGCAGTACGTTTCGTTCGTCGAACGATCACGCGTAAACGAGCGTTATTTGTTGCGAGTGCGTCAAACAAGAGAGAGAGAGGCCGTTAAACTTTATGACATAATTCTGAATTGCCGGAATTCGGCGTGAATCCGGTAAGTATCTGCCGAATCGCGATCCGTCGTCGGGAGAGCCGAGGATTGGACATTTATGGTTTTTGGTACATGGTTCGCCGTCTCGGTGGAATCGAGAAAGGGCGACAGCGCTTATTCTCGCAGAATGAGAAGAAGGGAATTGGAAGCTCGAAGAAAGCCGGACATCGTCCCGGTGCCGAGAGATACGGAATGTAACTAGGATTTTGCCGCCAAAGTCCTCAAGGGAGTAAGTCCTCGTGACGTTATTTCTGGTCAACAGGAATAGCCGTCTTCTTCCTCGACCGGAGAGTTCTCGCGTTTTCTCCAGGCATCTGTATAACGAGGATATAGTCACGATTTACAGCCTAGGATCAGCGGTCCTTATATAGCTCTCACGTCATCAGTTGTACCGCGTTCAGGTTGACACTAACGTCCTCCAGTGCACCAGTACTTCCTAATCCGTTGTGCCGAGTTGAACCCGTTCTTGCTCGCCTTCTCTCACCATAGTAGAAGCGAGTCTCAAATCTTGCCTCCCTCGACTATCAACTCTGTCCCATCTTCCTTAGTTACTACAATTCAAGAGTCATATATACATCCTCAATGTCCAACTTCCTCTGGGGGCGAACGTCTCCAATCCAACCTGGCTACTGAGCTGTAAGCCAAGATGAACGTTTCAGCCGGTGGTCGTACGACCCACGGGATTTTACTCCAAAGGAGAGCTATCGCTACGACTCCACCCCTTTCTATTCATGGCTAAAATACTAATTAAGTTGAAATTCAGAATAAATGAGAGACTCCGAAATGCATAATTCCGATGAAAAGCGACCGTCGGTCTTCCGAGAACGTTATTATCTGCAGTATCAATGAAAATTTGATAAATGTTTCGCTTATTCATAACCTGCATTGACCAACAAATTTTCATTGGTTTTTTTCTCTATACGTACCAGCAACAATGGTTTTCCCATATTCTACTTCACGGCTTCACAATACCATATCAAGAGATAATCATTTTTTATTCATTTCATCGACCTATACTTTGGTATAACTATTTCTTATGGATACGTTAAGCATTTACTGATTTTGCCACTGATGCGCATACTTCCAACTACTCTACTCACAAATCTAAAAGAGGTTTCAATGACTCTTTATATATATGAAAATTAAGGATGATAAAGATTTTAGCCGGATTTTTAGCCTTCCGAATCCAAACCATCAGAGAAATTATAGGCTGCTTCTTTCAAAAAGAGTCTTCATATGTCTGCGATGAGAAAAAAATCTAAAATACCTAGAGAGTTTTTATTTGATTCCTTCATTTTCAGCGATTGCGAGAGATACTTTTTTGAGGGAATTCATCGCTCTGTCTGGCGTGAAAATTCGTTTTCCGCGATATTCTCTTCGCGCGCCGAGGACGCCGGAGCTTTGATGTAATCTTTATAGAATAATGAAACGTCGATAGCAAGTTTCCATCACTCGTTGGTGTTTTTCCATTAGCGCGAGGCCGATCGTCTCGCAAGGACGAAAAAGTGAACGAAAGATAGAAACAAAACTCAATGGATATGAAGAGCATCGAATGCCTTTTTTGTTGAACGCGCCGCGTTCTCCACGCTCCGGGCTATGCGCTCGTATATATAACGGTTGGAGAGTGCCGAAAGAGGAAATAGAGGGATAAAAGATAAAGCTTGAAAAAGAAAAATCAACCAACGGCTCGGGTGAGCACGGGTGAGCTCGAAAAAGTGAGAAGGGGAGAGAAAGCGGCGGCCTCTCGTCGATGAGCAGAAGAATGAAACAGAGGGATCGAGCTCTCAGTGCCAGGGGCGTGGAATGTGGCGAAATGTATAGCCGGTCCATCACGCTTTTTTTTCTCTCCTCCTACGTTCATGCCATTTTTCCCATCGCGGATTGAAAATCAAAGCTTGACCACGAAAGTACCGAATTCGCGGGTTGAGAGATCCGCGCCCAAGCCCATGTGTGAGTAAGGGCCAGGAAAGCGATCCACTATTTTCCCCTATGCTCAACGGCCATTTGCAGCTTTTACCGACGCCGAATCACTTTTTTCCAACACCCCTCCGGCGCGTCCTCTTTTCTCCAAACTCTGTCGCACTTCGTCCTGATATTTCTTTGCAATGGGAATGCAATTAATGTAAAAATGAAATCTACCGGTACAAAGGAAGGGCTGCGAGAAATTAATGGTCCCTTTAATGAATCGTGGAGAGCTCGAAACAATGAGTCGCGACGGGTAAAGTAGAAACTCCCGGAATGAAATTTGTTGTAACGGGGATACCACCGCGAATGCTATTAAGGCGGGTATCCGCGTAGGCACGAGGGCTTCAGGAGTTTACACTCTCGTTAGGAACACACGTCGACGAGTCGTGCTGCAGGGCGATTGAGAGCGCGCTTCGATGGGGCAAGTTGCTCGAGACGGGCAGAAGGGTCGCTCGAGAGAACGCACACGAGCGCCGAATCGGCCGGGGTGACTTCGCATTTCTACAAAGAGAGAAAGACGGAACGATATTTGCAGCGAATGTAGAACGGCCGTGAGTTTCGTATCGTAAATGAAATCACGTATTCGTGCTCGTCGAGCTAGAACACGTAACTCCGGGGAAACGAACGTGAGTGTTATATACACGAGATTGCGAGAGAGGAAGGTTAGAGAGCGTCAAGCCCTCATTGTCAGCCCTCGTTTATGCCAAAATCATAAAAAGAATGAGAAAATAAATATGACGGCTTTTCAAAAGTTAAATTGCCAGCATGTCACAACTGAATAGAATGTTTTCCCCTCGTGTCTTTTTTCTCTCGAATTTCTTCAAAGCACTACGATTGTTAGGAACGATTCGACTTTCATACTTGAAACTTTTATTTTGGAAAGATGAATATTTCTATCCTAGTTTAATATGAGTAAAGTAAGAATGCTATTTCCGTCATATTTTCATCTGAAACTTTTTTAACCACATTCGAAGATTTAAAAATATATGGTCTGTTATGTGCTTGCCAGAATAATTTCACATTTGATATCATTCCTACGCCCTGGGCTATAAGATCAATGAAATCTACTTTACTACTCCACCAGATCAATTAATTCTATCTTTTTAATTACAAGTTGACCCAAATTTTCTGACTCGAGTACTGTTGATTGAATTTCCATTTCTTTTTATTTTTCCGGCGATACCTATTGTAGAATAGCAATCATTAAAGAAATAAACCTTTAAAATACTGAACTCTCATTTTAAGTGGATAGATATGTATTTGAATATTTTAATCAACATTCAAAACGAATGAAGTACGAACACAATTCTTTTTATAAGATCGATATAGAATTCACAGTTAAGTATCTTGTTCGAATTTTTATCTGAAACTTAATTTGGTCGACCTCGTTCTTCAATTTGAAAACTGGTTTGCTAAGTGTCTTCTAAAAAAATAATATTTCATTATTATTTTATGCCATAATAGCACCATTAGTCGCTTTTTCTACGTTCTCTGAGATACGGCCAAGTAAATGTACTACATACATTATTCCCTTGCTGATGTATACACTAATCATATCTTCTTAATTGAAAGTCGACCTAATTTTTCTGAATCGAGTGCTCTCAATTACATTCTCATTTATTTTTATTTTTTCGGCAATGCGTCTTATCGAATGATCAAACACTCAACGTCACACGGTGCTGTGTACTATTATGTGTATATAGCAATCGGCTGCAAGATCTATCATGCATACGTGGTTACACGGTTGCAGGGTATACGTGCGCTATATATACGTTTAGAGGTAGTTTCGAAACTTGGTAATGCAGTTTTCATCGAGAAAGTTGGAGGCGCCGAGTGTGCAAGAAAACTCACGGCAGGGGATCCGGAAGAGAGATGGCTCGAGCAGGAAGGGGGATGGGAGAAAAAGGAGGAGACAACACGGTGGAAGGTGTAATACTTGAGACAGTCTGGATACACCGAGGTATACGGTAATACCGATGGCCAGGAGAGTTTGCAAGAATCGCGGATGGATTTCTATACATATGCATTCGCGAATGAGAGGTTTGCTTGCTTGGTGAGGCGGACAACCTAAAATGCAAAAGAGAGAGGAGGAAGGAGGAGAGTAAAAACCTGTTCTTCCGGTGAGTGAGAGGCTGTGAGGGAGAAATTTTGTTCGTACCGAATGAATAAATCTGCCTTTCTCTCCCAGAGGGTAGCGCAACCTCCCTCGCTCCATCCGGAAGTCCTTGCGTAACGTTTCTCGCTTCCTTCGTCTCTCTCGCTCTACTTTTCTCACGGATTTTCTTCTCTCCTATCATACTTATATTCATTCTGCTCCTGCTTCACTGAGAACGGTAACTCTCTCTCTCTCTCTCTCTCTCTTCCTCTCTCGCTCTTCTATTTTCTGAGTCACTTTAGCCTATAATGCGGACGCGTATCCTCCTCCTTCCCCGTGTATTTCGGGGAACAACCTTCCCGCTCCGGATTTCGCTACGTAAAATCGTAAAATTCACTTTACAAACATTTTTCCCGCAGCTCCGCTAATTCGTTCACCGGGTATGAAAACTTTTCACGCTTCGCTCTTTCCTACCTCGTGTCTCCCCTGGACTTTACCTCTTTCTCGCTTTGACTACTTTCCACGAATACATACATACGCGATTGCTATCGCTTCTTTTTACACGCTTCTCACTTTTATTCAATTTTTTATATATCCTGTGCGCGCAAATCTATTTTTTCTTCTTAACATTTGTTTCATGAAAAATGCAACCAATCCGTTTCTATTCCTGGAAAAAATCGCGATTTTTCGTTATCGCGGACATATCAAGTGGTCCAAGTTAAATCTTAATCGCATTAATGTATTTTCGTACGCGATAGGAAAAAGAAATATTGAACGAAAAATACCTAAAACTACATATACCTTGCGTTACATTTTTCGCTCGGTCTCCCCCACCCTTGAGGAGGTCCTGAGAAGTTAAAAAAGCAAGTAGAAATTAGAATCACACTGTAAAAAACGTGATACACTTTCACACAAATTGACCTGTACATGGTGTAAGAAAATGAGATAACTTTTGTGACAAGCAGAACCGAGTGGGATTTGCATTACCGAGAATAAAAATGTATTTTTCAAGACTTTCCTCGAGAATCTTCGTCTCATCCGTAGTAAATTTCCATATTAAGCTGCGATATGTCGATAAAATCTTTCCCGTGTTTCACTACGGAAGTTCGAGACGGACGAACGGACGGAAGGATGGATAGCGAAATAGAGATAGATAGAGCAAGAGAGATCGACAAAGAGGAAAGAGAAAGAGAGAGATTGATAGAGGAAAAGCGAAATGACGAAGATCAGCGGCATCGAGATTCGACAGCCTTTGCCAACAGATCTCCGCTTTCCTTCGGATGTTAGATGTCACGAATTCGTACGTCTACACACGTATCCGTATACAATATTCGTATGAGGCATCCACGGAGATACGAAATGGTGACTTTGTGAAAAGCGTGCCAGCAACACATACAGCACGTCAAGGTAAATTCTCGGGTGGAATCTCGTTTATCCGAATACGGAATAGTTGCTATCGATTTTGAAATACATTTTTCATACAATAATTTCAAAACTCACTATTCACAAAGAGCAATTTCTTTAAAATACAATTTTTACTGAAATTTCTCGGTAAGCGAGTCACACAAAAGATTATATTCACACATCTAAACATTCATTTTCTAATAGACATTGGTTGGTATGTGTGTAAAAAAAATTAAGTATCCAATGTTGTTGATTCCTGATTATTTATTTGGTAAATTTTGTTTGGATTGTGTGTAAAATGCATTATAGGATTGGCAATGAGATAGAAATAGATAGAGAGAGAGTTAGAGAGAGAGACATAGCGTAAGACAGATCGAGAGCTGCTAATGGAGTCTGATTGGATAAAAGGGATTTAGTGCGACGACGGTCAGCTGTATTGGTTTTTGGGGCTCAGTCGGTGGTTGCTAATGATTATTTAGTGGCACATATTCTATGTATATACATGTTTGGATCGAGCCGAGTGAACATGAGAGAACGTTCGATCGGCGAATGGTGAAAATTTCAATGTATTTACGTGTGTGTTTAAAAGATTCATACGGACATACACAGACGTAAATGCGTGTCCCATCGATACGTCGAGACGATCGATCTCCATTTCGGACATTTTTTTCAGGGTAGAGAAATTATTTATTTCATGTGTTAGAGAGAAAGAGAGAGAGAGAGAGAAGACAGAGAGAGAAGAGAGAGAAAGTTAGAGATAGAAAGAGCAAGAATCGAGGAAGACAAAGGACGTATACTTATATAAGATTAGAAAAAAAGTTTACGACATATTTGAGTATACATCGTAATTCTAAGTCATATCATTATATAGGTATACATTTTATGTATTAGTATTAGAGAAAAATTCTACAGACTATATCCTAATTTGCAAACCAAACAAACGAACCAACCTCCTCGGAAAGGCCTAGCCGAAAATGTTCGCGGGACCCCTGTAACAAAAACATAGATAAATCATAAGAAAATCATAGAATAACGAAAATAAATAGCTAACAGACGTGGGCGTGTAAGTGTACGTGTCTCTTTGTGTGAGTTCATGTGTTTGCTGGCTTTCTTTTCAAATCAACTTTTGTCTCTCGTGTACAGGGAACTCTTTCTTTTCTCTCTTCTTTTTGTTCTTCAATGACAATCAAGTTGGGGTTTTGGAAATCGTGGAAACAAAAAAGAATCGTTACACCTCATAGAAAAGAAATTCGAACATTTCGAAAATTAAAAAAGAAATAATCTTAATGGTTGCTCTATTACATACAGTACATATCAATCGGGGGTTCTTATTGGACGAGGATTAAAAGGAAAAATACAATACCTAGTACAGTAACGATACGATAAAATTGAATCAATCCTAGCTTTAAGTCTACATACAACTCTAAATTGCTCGAGTAGTAAGAACTCGAATTCTACGTTATTAAATTCAAAATAAACAAAAAATTATTAACGGGACTAAAAAAAAGATTGGTCCAAATGAAATCCAGGTATGTTTTTTTTGATCGTGTTATTGTGTGTAAAATTAAAAATAAAATCGAATTAAAGATAAAAGCAAAACCTTTGAAGCGTAAATATTTGTTTTATAAAATAATAATAAGAATAATAAAAATAATAATTAAAGAATAAAGTGTATAGATCTCGATTGCAGATTGTTAAATAAAAAATTCTGTACGGTGGGCTCTGCGGTCGAAAATGAAAGGTCTCTCTATCTCTTTCTCTCTCTCTCTCATCTCTCTCTCTCTCTTTCTCTCGCTCCGGGTCTCTTTCTCTGTGCCGTTATCGGGCAGGCTCTGTGTGTATTTCGCCGGGTCGTGTCAATGTCGGAATCGACCGCATTATCGTAGCGGGAATGGTCGCGATTTCGCGTTTCGTAGCTCGTCGACTGGATGGTCTTCGATGCTTTGTGCACCGGGAGGTATATAAATAGGTACACAAAGTGTGGGCGCAGGCTGCCTGAAACCGTACCTGTGCTCTGTTGGTCTGGTTGCGTTTCATGCCTCGCACCGCAGTCAAAACCATTCCGGTATAGCGGATGTACGAGAATTCGCCATTCACTCCGTAAACGTATTTAATCTGGTAAAGGTATTTCCTCCCCGTTAAAACGGCGCCTGATACACCGGCGTGATAGACGCAAAGTGGGCGCGAACAACTTCGGACCACTTTAATTGCGTTCAAGCACACCAAATGCTATACGCATTCCTTCCCAATATTTTCTCCCTTCCTCCACCACCCCATCTCTCTCTTTATCTCCATTCAACCTCATTCATTTTTCTTCCCATTTCGTACAATTTTCATTTAAAAGAATAAACTCCAATGCAGAATATATCTTTTAGCATTTTTATAAGCAAAAAAAAGAGGATGCAAGAGAATAGAAAAAAAATACATTTCGATCTGGAAAGAATGGACGACGAGATTTTGGTCGGACGATGAATTTCTATTATCAGAGTTCTTGACCAGCTCGACCCCGTTCTTAACCCTTATCCACATCCAAGAGGATGCACAAAGACAAACAACTTTTGGCACGAGACACTGTGGTGAAAAGGCTTGGCATAAGAAGTCGGGAAAATACAGAGTGTGTACGGTGGAGAGCGAACGAGAGAGAAAAAGATATATAGGAATGTATATACACACACATACATAATAATACATATAGCAAGAGAGTAAGCGACAAAAGAAGAGAATCGAGCCCAGAAGGCACCATCTGCACAGAAGTCAACAGTAACAGCGGTGAACCGGGCTCTCGGGCGGAATCTCTAGAGAGATCAGGCTTATAAGGGAGTGGTAATGGGTCTTGGAGGAAAGCCGAGCTACGTACATGGATTTTGAGCTAGAAGCTCAGAAGGGCTATAGAATTGGGCGTTGAGTCGAAGGAGAGAGTAAGTGTGAGAGTGAGAGAGAGAGAGAGAGGATTCTGCAACAATCTTAGAGCGTATAGATAAGGCATATATATACATATACATGTATGTACAGACCGGTAGATAGCAATCCGTTCCGGAGGAAGGAAGGTGGTGAACGAGGCGGCCACGCGAGCGTCTTTGTGCCGAGAAAGAGAGAAGAGCGATCAGGAACGCGAGGTCTCATAACACTTGGAAGCAGGTGGTGATAGCGAGGGTCGTCTTATTGCTTCTCCGAGAAGAAAGTCGGCAAACTCTGGGAGAGAAACGGAGAGGCTGTCGTGCGCTTCCCTCCTCGTGTGTGCCATTGTATAATCGAGAGGAACGAGAGGATAAAGACGGAGAGAGGTCGAGAGGAGCCGGTGGAAAAAATTATGAGCGGCGCGAGGGAGGAGAGCACATCAGAATGAAAAAAAAGTTACACGGGAAATGTGAGGAAAAGAGATGAAGAAAAAATAAGAGAGAATATCTGCAGATGTGGAAGAGTGCGAAATAAAAAAAAAAAAGAAAAAAGAAAGAGTCTCGAGGCCCTGCGATCGACACTCGACCTTCGACTCTACGGTCGCACGTGCTCCGGATCTCTTTTCCGTCGAACACACTGGCACGATACTCCCTGTGTTCATGCACTTGCGAGCGGTTTGCTCTCGGCTTCGCACTCCTCGTGGCCCGTCGACACATTCGTTTCAAGTGTCGAATAAAGGGGCGACGGGCTGTGTAATAGAAATCGAGTCTCGAGACAGAAGAAAAGAGAAAGAGAGAAAAGGCGAAGGGAACGCTGTAGGAAAAAAAACGAGAGAGAAAGAGAGAGGGAGAGAGAGAGGATGACTCGGAACGCTCGTACCAATGGAGTATGTGTCTAAGAAAAGGGTGAACGGGAACGAGAAAGAGATCTTAGCCCAAGTCGCTGCGATCTCAATCTTTCCCTCTTGGCGGCACAACCGCAAAACTCGATTTCTCTCAGCTCTTTCGTGGCGAAAATTACACACACGTGAAATCGCGTGTGTGTTCCTAAAAGCTTGCCAGTACGCTCACCGTTTGAGGTAAATACACGAGCGATATCCTCTGAGATGGAAAAAAATAACGAATGGCGTTCGTGTAAGGTGAACCGAAGCGCTATCGAAGCAGCACTTTACGTGCTCACAAGCTATTCTAGTTTTTCTCTCAAATAAAATTTTTTATAACCCTTCAAATTTACTCGGAATTACATTTTTGGTCATACTTTTTACTTTGAAATAATATTTCCGACCCCGATTCGTTTTTTTTTTGTCGAAGTAAATATTCGGAGGGTTAATTCTTCAAGGACAAACAAATTTACAAAGGAAACGGGGTCAAGGAGGAAACGGGGAATCGGGTGTATAAACAATGGATGGATAAATGAGAAAAAAGAGAATTGAGAACTCGAGAGAAGTTTATTCAGTCGGTACAAGGGATGATGCTCGAACCAGAATCCAAGAATCCCGCACTAGGCACTCGTCCGCTGAGTGGGACAAGAGTCAAGTTTACTCGCCCGAGACTGTGCACGATGAGTAGAAAATAGAAAAAGTGAAAAAAGAAAGATTGATACCCTCCAGGTACTTGAGATTGTCCCGCTCGCGGCATCGGACGGTTTCCAATCCACACACCTACTCAGTGTGGGCAAAAGAAAATAAAGATTTAAGAAAGTAGAAATGGATCAGCAAAGAATATCCACTGAAACATGCGATAGTTTAATATTTATTGTACCTCTCCAAGAAAAGAAAACGTTGAGATTTCTCCAGCAGTTAGCAAAAAAATGTTGATTTTAACCTTTCTCACCCGGGATATAATGTGTTTACATAAGAAAACTTTATTTTCTTACATCTTGCTCGAAAGTGAAAAATGTACTCGTATTATTAATTGCAAAAAAATTTTTTTGTTGAATACGAGTTCGAAGTGAAAAATTCATTTCATCATTTTTATTATGCGAAAAATGTAAGAAAATATTTGTGTTATGTATACATTTACACTTATACATTTTTTGTAATTCGTAAATAATTGTCGATTACGTAGAGTTTAAAATGAAAAAAAAAAACGTTTTAAAATGCTTGGCGAATTTTTGAGTGGTGTAAATGACACTGTTAAGAATTATTATTGTTGATTGTTATTCAAATTGAGATATATTCAAATGGTTGAATGACAGTATATTGTTTGAATTAAAATGGAGAAACACATTTCAGGAATTTCAGAGATACTTTTAAATAAAAAATAAACCACTGACAAAAATTTTGAACTGAATACTTTCTTACAAAAACGTCTTTTCAATGTGTGTAAGCAAAACTCAGCAAATATTCAGATCGATATTTATTAAAGTTAATATCCTAATTGAATTTTGGTTTATTATTAAATAAACAATCAACAATACCATTTTTGATAACTAATATTTTTCTGAATAATCTGTCAGAAAAGAGAAGCTGCATACGTGCAAGTTAAATGGAATGATTGGGTAAATAACTCAAGGTAAATTTTTCAAAAAGATCTCAATAAATTTTGAATGAAAAGCATAAAGTATGCGCAGGCACATGTGTAAACCAGAGCATCGTATCTACGATATATTACAACCCGAAAAATGTGAAACGTCATGAACCAATCTGATGCCCACCGAAAATTCACAATTGATGAGCTTTTATACATATATTAGCAAATACTGTCGTGTCATTTAGGACGAAATTATCTATAGATATTACCGACTAAAACTCAATGTATAATCTCAGTGAAGAAGTTTCATTCTAGTAAAACATTATTCAAGGTAAATAAAAATAGATAATTGAATAAAAAATTTAAAAATGTCTCGAATGAAATTAGATTTTCACACACAGCCGTGCGTAAAATATTTACTTTAGTAAATAATTATTTAAGGTCATCGTTTAAGGATCGATAATTCAATAAAAAATTGGAACGTCTCGAGCACAATCTCATTTTTACTTGCAACCGTGCGTACACTCGTGAAGGCACGAAAGCGCGCGTAATGTTGATGATACGTGCAAGGTCGTAGCCCATTCTCAGGTTGACTTGCACTCCAATCTTTCTGCTCTAATCCCAGTGAGCTACTCCTCTTGAACAATTTCCAGATTCCATTTCATTTCGAGTTTTTCCCTTGTCTCGTTTCTCCTTGTCGACTATTCTCTCGTGTCGGTCCGGCTTTTTTTTCCTGAGGTCTGTACTCACCACAATCTTGAAAGTGTTGCAAAGTTTTCCGATTTAGCCGTTGCGGTACGCTCCCGTGTCATGTGTGCTTTGCTCCGTTCATAACACGATTCTCTCACGCTTTCCCACTCCCTCGCTCTCTCTCTCTCTCTCCGTTTTTCCATCGTTTCATATCCTCATACACGATCCCACTCAGCTAAATGAATGTCGGCTATGTAACCGGATGACACGTGTATATGTTAGGAATGTCACGGGTCGAGATTTTCGTATCTTAACCTCGCACGTTGTTCTTTAAATGAGTATATATACGTGGAGCTTTTGCTTCGTGAAAAGAAAATACTAAAAAAATACGTCATTTCGCGAGAAGGGACAAGGAAAATTTATCTTCTCCCGCCAGACTCTGCAACACCCTTCCGACGTTTACGAGACAACTTTACAACGTAGTTTGAAAAAAAAATGTTCTTCATGAAAATCTACCGTGGCTGATGAAAATCTTTTTCTTCCAATTCCGCTGGGATCCACCTCGCAGAGACACTCATGGTGATCGAGATTAAGATAGAATTTCGAATATATAAGCTTTCTTTGTATCATGCTGGTGCAAGGCTACGGCGGATGAGCTTTAAAGAAAATTTATTTCATGCAGAGCACATATTTAAGCCTTTAACAACACGCTCGATGAAGACCTCAGTTTCCCACACGTTTTCTTTGACACAATTATAATGTTTGAAAGATGATATTAATGTGTATTTTTGGATCGAATTTTGGTATAAATATTCAAATGTTTTTTTTCATATATGTATTTATCATGTGACGATGACTTTTGGTTCCATTTATCTCTCACGTTTTTTTCACACCGATTGGAATGTTTGAAACATGATATTAATGTGTATTTGTTGACTAAATTCTGGTATATATGTATTTCCAAATTTTTTTTGATATTCTCTTGACAGATTGACCCTGCTTGTATTCGATGAGCTATTATATGTATATCGAAAGACAGCGAGGAATCTTTCTCGCGACAAAAGCCTGAGGCATCGTGTGGTTTAGGGAACGACGCCTTTGGGAGTAATTAAAATCGTTGGTAGCCAGGAGAGGAAGATGCTGCTCGAAAATATAAGAGCGAACGTGTATATGGGCGAGAGGCTGAGTAAAAGAGAGAGAATATTATATATTAAAAGGGATCCGGGAGAAAAATGGGAGCACAAAAGAGCGTTCCCGGGTATAGGCGAGCGAGCGGAGGCGGCTGGACCTTCATTTCACGTGATTAATCTTAATTTTCGTTCGGGCATTATCTTTAATTAAATCATCATTGATTCTTCGTAGCTCCGTACAGAGAGTAGGAAGACCTTAGGCTTCTTTCGTCCGAGAGAAAACGACGAGTTATATACGATCCACCGCGATCGAATGCACCGTCCTTTCCCCGAAAAGCCCGCATATATCGAATTTTGCGTGCTATAAACCCAACCGAATCAATTTTCAGACCGTACAGAAATTAATTATCAATTTACGATATCGTAAATAATGGTTTTCGAAGCCTGGCGGTGCCTTCTCTATGGAACGAGCTCATCGGATATATATTCAGAGGAAAAAAAGCGAGCTGATGATTAAGTAACGTGTCTGTAACATCGATGTAGCCCTATAATAAAAAAGCTCGAAGCGAGAACGGTCGATCAGCGCTCGCTAATCTCTTCATTTATCGCGATCTGAAAATTGGAAGATTAGATGCGTTTTTTGTCGGATATAGCACGTCGAATAAATAAATAGAACGTGTACAGATATCGACAGGATATATAATCTTAAAAGCTAGTTTTTGAAGAAGAAAAAAAAAACTAAAGGAGCATCTAAAAAAACGATATCTATTATCCGAACTAAAGGAGGAATACTTTTCAATTGTTACCCCCGTTATAACTGTATGGATTCGATATTACTTTCATAGTTTCTATATATAGATAAGAAGCCCCAATCTCACGATTACACTCACTTCGCGAGTGTATCCGGATGTAGGAAGGATAAATAGAAGAATAAAGGGATATCGCACACTCTGAGAGAAACAATAAAGGAATCGAGGTTGGCGTCGAACGATTCGATTCACTGGACGTGAAAGGGCTTTTTCCCTCTTTTCACTCTTTCATTCGGAAGCTCTCTTTCTCTTTCTATTCCTCTCGCTCGCTCGCTCGCTCTCTGCCTCCAATTCTTTTTTCTCTTTCTCTCGCACTTTCCACCGAAGATTTTCCTCTTCAATTTTCCAGAGAGAGCGTTACATCCTCCCACGAGCAGGTTTTTCCTCCTCCGGCGAATAAACCCGGCTGCGCACACATGAACGTGAGAGAACAAGGAAAGAACTTAGCCCCGTGTTCTCCGAGTGAAATGAACCTCTCTCGGGTTCTCCTGCAGTTTGGCTCCAACGCGCTTTGAAAAATATGGTTTCGCGGAACGTGATTCAGATCGTATCAGATTGCTTTACGGATTCCACCTTCTATCGCATCACCCTATCTGTACACAGCCTATGTAATATCTGACACGAAATAACCAATTTTTCTGACGAGACGGGGCTCATCTGTCATTTATCGGAAGCGTAAACAGTGAGAGCTTCGAGTCAATTTTTTAACGATATTTGCGAGAGAAAATTGAAAGAAGAGAATATAAAGAATCACATGGAGGAAAAATTAATTTCTAAAAATAGCAAAATATACACGATAAAAACTTGTTTATTTGTTTATGTATCGCGTATATATGTTGTACAAAGTATTTGTATATCTTCGATGTTTTTACACGCTTTTCAAAATATGCTACTGTGTATGAGCGTCTATAAAAAAATCCAAAGAAATAATTAGAATTTTTTTTAGTACAAGAAAAAATATGTGAGCGAACGTAGCTATGTAATAATTTAGAATCCTTCAAAAAATGAACTTGTACATATTGCAAGTAGATGAAATTTAATCTTTTATAACCGCGATAGTTCATTACAGCAGTCATACATTTTTAATTCCTAACACTTTTTTTCCATAGAAGAGGCAAAAAAGTTATTCTTTACATATGTGTTACTTGAAATAATTTACGGTACAGGTAATGCGTCTGTTTAGAGCCATGTAATTGCAATTCCTGCTCGATTCCGCCTTCCATTTGGCACCGGCGCATAATCTGTTTGGAAGTTTACGTGCGCTGGATAAATTTCGCTCATATATAAGTATATATCGTGCATGTGTTCATATTCCTCAACACGAGGAGCCTCGAGTCGTTTTGCCGACATGCAGACATACTACCCAACATCAATTAAACTTCAAGTTTCGATATCTCGCCTCCGCGAAACTCATCACGCGGACGTAGAAGTCGTTCGAGTATTTCCGGGAACAAACACCTCATCGTACAACAAGTGTGCCAGGATTGCGCAACGCTAAGCGTAACAGGCGCAGCAACTTTTGCACACACGCAGTGCACTTAATTTATTACACACTTAAGAATAATTTGTACCTGTACTTCCAAAGCATACTCCGAGCTTTCCAACTTAACGAGTTGATGCAGCTTAATACCGCAAGCTTCGAAAATCCTCGAAATATTTTCCGAAAGTTCGCGAGAGCTCGTGCAGAGTGCTCGATAAGGAAACGAGAGTATAAGGAGCACGGGCGAAAGAAATTGCGAGGAAGAGTATAATATCGCAGTGAGAGAGGAGGTCAAAAATAGTCGTTTTTTAACCTAGCGATTGGGCTTAGCGCCAGTTTTGAATACTCCCTCCGCGGAGGAGAAAACGTCGTTTTACAAGGAAGAGGAAGGGACGATCGATTCCTCGATGGAAGCTCATATACACTCGTGAACGCTCATCGATCGCTCACCATCACCGCTTCCGGCGGCATCTGACGAAAAGCACCGAGAGACGACCTACCAGTATACAGAGTAATGTGTACACGTACGCGTGTGTACATGCTGGCTTGCGTGGAATGATACGACATGCTCTGACCCTTATCGAGTTCCTTGGTTATTCTGGTACAACGTTAAATTATGACGCTTCACTTGGTACAACCGGTTTCTCTTTCTTTTTTTCTCTCTTCTCCGCCGTCCCTTTTTTTCTTCGCGCCTCTCTATTTTCCTCTTTATATCTGAAAAGGTCGGAGGAGAGAGCGTGTTTTCAAGGGTGATGATTGCTTGCTAATGCCCGGTACAAAAGCGAGAGCTTACTCGGCTGAATCGCTTAACAACCTTGGATCGCGAGACACCGTTTTCTTCCTCCTATATACATTTTCCAGTTCATCCCTTCCGTGGATCAACCACCTCCGGCGCTTCGACATTTATTTCACAAGTGAGCGATGCTTCAAAAATGTAGCCTCTAAATTCTCTCGATTCAGGACGCTATACGGGACGATGTGTAATATAATACAGAAATTCGAATAGGAAGAGTGCTCAGCGAGGAATATTTCACGATATATTTTCTTACCGAATATCCTATTATTAAATTTTATTGCGAGGACATTTATCGGTTGTTTGAACGGCGCGTAAGCGAGAACGAGTTTTAAGCGATGGTGCTGATAGCCCGGGGCGAAATGAGTCTGATCCTTGAGTCGCGTCTCTTCGTTAATATTTGCCTCTCGTTGATCCGCGATAATAATGCAACTATATTGTTCTACCGAAACGCACGTGGATGCGAGGAGCTTAAACGCCCCTACAACGTAGAGTGTAAGAGGGAATTGTTTGCCTCGGGGAGATGACGGCAGTCTGTACAAACTCGAAGCCCGGCCCGCTCGCGCGCGCACACACACACACACGCACGCGTATTATTCTCTCGTAACGAGTCGAGTTTGCGCTTCTCTCCGGGTTTCGGATATACAATGCAAACAGCTTAATTACACGGAGGTGAAACTCGAGAATAAGAAGTCTGCCGAACGCTCTATTATCGTGATTTTATCCTCAGGTGCTTTCCTCAAAGATCGTTATGATTTTGTGAATTGCGTCGTACAGAATTCATACCATATATATATGATAATATCTTGAATTTGAATATGTCATTTTCGACGTAAAACTTATTCTGCGAGGGAGTTATTGTTGAGAGTCAATTTTTCATATACTGAGGAGAAAGATTTTTGATTTAATTAAATGGCTTCGTGAAATATGCTGAATAAACAAAATCATGAATCATTCAATGCTACAGTTACTCATGCTCGTGTTCATATTTTATATTTGCATCGTAGTTTCTTTTATGTAACTAAACATAATTGATAAAGTACAAATCATGGTTGGCGATGCAATACTTATTTTTTCCGATATGTATTTAAAGGTCACGTTCATTCGATCGATTTTTTTATCCATTCAATCATTTATAAGCCACGTGGCAATAAAAAAAATTCTGTAATGTAAAGGAAGAAAAGGTTAAAAGGAAGATTGAAAATTGCTACTGAAACATGTTATTAATAATACCATGTGTGATATTAATATCTTCAGGTCTTACTGCATGTCATTTCGGAAGTACAACTCACACTGATATTCAGAAGTTTTTGTTTTGAATCGATTTTTTGAGACAAATGTTGAATAAAAAAAATTATTCATTATCAAATGCTATATATAAATGTTCTTGTTCAAATTCATATTTTATATTTTTGTATCACAATTTCCATCACGCAACTTAATATAATTGATAAGATCCAATTACTGCTGGTGCAATATTTATTTCCTTCAATGAATGTTTTATTCATGGCTATTGCACGTGCTACACTTTTCAGCCACGTGTGCAATTGAAATTGTTCTGCTTTCGGAAGAAAAATTCGGAATATTCAAAAAACAACGGAAAGGTAAGAAACAAAAACGAAAATACAGCTCTACACAATGTTTAAAATTTTTTACACACAACTGTAAAATACGTTTTGACTCTAATGTGAGCTAGTTTGGCATACAGGTAAACTTTTTTCACCAATGTTTCCTTTCCTCGGTTAAGATATTGTTTTTCTCGCCTTAGAAACTCTTATTTACTCCCTTCATTCTTTTCGAGTATCGTTGAATATAAAACAGTCGCGCAACGTACGACGGGAGGCCGTAACCGGAAGAGAAATCCATAGAGTTGCGAGACCTCGTCAAGCGGTCGAATATCGATCTTGAGCGAGGACGCAAGAAAATGGAGAGAGAGAGAGAACAAGAAATGAAGGAGAAGCGAAAGAGAGGGAGATAGAGCGAGAGAAGGATTCAAAAGAGGATCGCGTGTCGCCCGACAGGTAAAACCTCAGCGAAAGAGGTTCTGGGCGAGGAAACTCTCGGTTGTATCGGTGCTGGCAGCCTCATGCCGGAAGGGTTGCACTGCCACCGTTCGGCTTATAAGATCGCAAATGATGACGTATATAGAGGCGTACACACGATCTCTGCCACTGCTCCAGTTTTTAGACCTCTTTTCTCGCTCGCTCTCTACCTTTTGTCGCGAAAAGTCAGAAATCGATCCCACGTATAACAAATGAAATGCTGCGAGGTCGCTTCGACTAAAAAAAGAACCATATTTGGATGGAATGTCGATAGCTCGGGCTATACAGTAGGAATCATGAAAGAAATTGGGATAGATCGAGCAATACAGAATGATCAAGCGACAATCTATCCGGAATTTGTTCCGTAGACTGGGAAAAAGTGTAATTATAACCTTTCTGGATTGTGTTCATTTCATTCCGTTGTTAGATATAAATAATAATTCCTTTCGATTTAAAAAATTTGATAAATTCGTATTTATTCACTCTACTGAATTCTCGTATCCGCTCAATCCTTTGTTCTCGAATTATAGGTAGATGTCCTATTGTATAGGTACAGACAATAAACACACGTGTACGTTATGAAAATGAAACTAAAAGTACACGTATGATCGAGTAAAGGGAAAAATAAAGAAGACAGAGGATTTACGTTACGAATAAGAAAAATTTGTATAGTGTGGATTATGTGTGATAATTACAGCGTTGAAACATTAATAGACTGTAAAATTGTTCCAGTTCCATATTTTTTCGCACTTCGAAGGAACAGAGTAAAGTGCCATACATCTGTACTCATATGCACGTGTTCTATGCGCTAGTAAGTAGTTTCATAAATAATCAACTTTGGCACTAAAAGTCTAATTAAACTTTGACAATGTATGATCCATAAATAGTCAACGTCAGCACTTGTCTTTGATTACAATAAAATTATATAAAATTCATTTACAAACTTTATACGATGCAAAATCGTTTAATCCATAAATAGTCAACGTCAGCGCTGGTCTCTGATAATATTAAAATAAAATAAAATTCATTAGCAGACTTTATACGCTGTAAAATCGCTCCACAGTCCTACAATTGTTTGCCCTTCGAAGCAAGAATGTCATTAATATTTCAATGCACATCAGGTTCTATACACACCGACAAGTACATTTATAAGTAATCAACGTCAACACTTGTCATTATAAAAAATCTCTTGAAATAAAATTCAAATCAAAAGTGTATTAACTTTTTTTTTCTCTCCATCGCAATGTATTTTCCCAGAGATTTTCCGAACAACGAGAGACAAAGTCATTCCGTACGAGTCGTTCAGAAGGGAAGATTTTCTACAAGCTCGCAAACATTCAAGAATATTACTCCGTCAACCGTTCGGTTTTTTAAAATTCTTTGGTGAATGGGAGAGACTGACAGAGAGAGAGAGAGAGAGCTGGAAAATTTCTGTGGGTATCCATATACGCTGGTATTGTACTGTTTGACTCCGTTTCGTTTACCCGCACTGCCATCAGAGGAGTATAAATTGGAGCTATACCTCGATCGTAATACGGAGACATATTGTTCCGAATCGATACGCTTCTTACGACCGATTATATATCACTGTGTATACTCTCGTATCGAGAGCCCATCGAGCTTTTTCCCTTCGACAAAAAACTACCTTTTCATCGGGCACGTATCTATACATATACGAGCACTTTCTCATCCTGCTTTTTATATATTTCGCGTGCTGGCATACTCGCGAGTGAAAAAAAAGCGAGAAAATAGTAAGAATCGACGAACCGCGCTCGGTAGGTAGACAACCTTGCGCATTGCACACTCACTTACAACTGAAAAGTACGTTTAAATTTCCGATCGGACCGGCACCAAAGAAAGCGCACTTTTTATCGCTCTCTCTTTCATCTCAATCCTTTCTTTCATTCTACTCTCGCGGGATGCTGGGAGTCATGGAATAAAAAGCTATGCACCATCATCTTTTTTCTTCCTAATTCATTGCCATACTCTCAATCGTTGTCAAGTCTTATCAGAAAGGACAAAGAATCGATTCGAATTCTCGTACTCTTATTAATAAATTTTTTTCAGTTCGACTTATACATATACACTTTTTATATTTAACAATTTTTTTTTCTAATTAAACGTTGTCAATGAAAATGTGGATGAAGAAAACAATGAGGAATGAAATTTTTTATCTTCGTTTGAATTGAAATGGCTCTTCTAAGGATTCTGTAACGTGATTACAGCGTAATTCGCCAAAGGACAAAGCACTCGAACGCTCCTTATAAAAAGAACGCAATTTCTTAAAGCCGGCATAGATACATTGGACGCAGTGAGACATCGATTCTGGAGCTAATTATCGGATTCGCGACGAGTCGAGGGCATTGCACAATGTGAAGATCAACGTGGAATTGTAAGCGTATATACAGTATTGCTGAAGATAAACAAGATTCTTTGTATATATATGTATGTATGCACGCAACACATAAATGTACACAAACGTCCGAAGTTGCGATCGATTGTTACGTATCTATTAATGAACAGACGATGTTATTGTATGTATTAAAAATAAATATTTTTATTATTAAAACTTTTCTGGTCATTTTTAGTAAAGGCTATGCGAACACAGAATGTTTCCTAATGTTTATCCTCAACAAGAAACGCGTCGACGTAGAAAAAATGTAACAAGCGTAATAATTGTTTAAAGACCATTGGATTATGGTTTATTGTTTTACTTGTAAATAAGTTTCAGTAATTTTATATTAAATAATCATTTTTCGTGCATATACATTTCAAACGCTTTTCCTATGACAATGAGATGAAAATATTGATCGCACATCCACAGAAAAATTTCGAATCTGATGATAAATATGCGATTCTCCCCAACTCCGTAATTAATCCGAATCTGCTGAGAAGCTAATCCAGAAATCATTGTATAATCACTGATTAATTATTTTTTACAATTTCTTTTGCGAAAAAAGTGATAACGATGTCGAGGCTCTTTTTTGCTGTAGAATGAAAACATAAAGACAGTTTTTTTTCGTTACTTTGAGATGACTTTCCTCATTTGACGTTTTTTCGTATTTATTGAAAAAATTATAATTTTTGATCACGGCAAAAGTAACTCCGTTCTTTACCTTTTTCTAATATTCTTATCTCAAATAAATTTATTCCGTACAAAAATTTAATTATGTAAATATTTAGCAAGCTACTGAACAAAAGAAAGATCGAACAATTGAGACTACGAATAGCACGAAGATCGACGTAGAAGCAATGAAAAAAGAATATCATGAGTTGTAAAGGGTACACTGCGATTCTTTGCTTCAAAGCAATAAGCTTTACCCACATCAAGATTTTTTAATTAACGAAGACCATGAGCTATACGCAAAGGTACTATATCGATTTTAAATTCTTTAGAGCGAACGATATTTCATTATTTTCCGCTGTAGGGAATTCAGCAATGAAGGGATATTAACATTTTTTGCATACACATTGAAATACTTTCGTTCTTGATTATATTGTGACCGAGCCAACATTCAAGCAATTTCTAGGTATATTTACGATACATACATATTTCCTACTAACGGTGCATTCAAAGGTAATCAAATTACAGACCATGAGGAGGTACGTCGATTATTGAAATACATATTTGCTCGAAATTTTGCGATATCCGTGCGAAAGCACAAAATTGTACTCAGGGTAGTCCTCTCGCTGCAGCAATTCCGTTAGATTTCTTTGAAAATTTGGAAAAACATTCTTTGATTTCATATGCACATATGTGTGTAAAATTTCAGGGTCTCTTACCGACTGAAAAATTAAGATATTTATTCTTGAAAATCGTCATTTTTTGCAACTTTCCGTAAGAGCCCGTGTCAAATATCACAATTTTCAACAACGATTTTTTCGATTTTTCGGTCGATAAGGCCTGATGAAATTTTGCACACGTTTTTATATGGAATCCAAGAAGCTTCGATTAGTTTTTTAAAAAAATCTAATGAAAAAAATTGTTACAATTTTATTTATTCAATACCAAATAAACTTTATGCAGGATCAACTTGAATTTTGAGTATGTTTTCTTTAGTCGATTTGCAACAACTTTTCTTAATGAACCTAAATGCTCAGAAATGAAAAATGAAATCACTCGAAATGTAAGAAAAACGAGGTACAAAATTTCGATCCCCCCACCAGCGACAGAACTAACTTAATAATCAGCTATACCCTGCTACACGTTGATGTGGCTGAGTTCGTTTATATTAAATACAAAAGAACGAAAATAGTATATTGTGATACAAGTGCGGAAAGTGAGCGAATGCAGCAACGACATGCCGTTCGGTATTCGTTCACTTCCGCACATGTATCACACCATACTTTTTTTAATGGTTGTTTGAAAATTGCGGTTGAGAC
>JAPYYX010000372.1:0-62911 GCA_030522605.1 Cremastinae sp. B BG-2022a | reverse complement strand
TGTCAAGCATTGGTATTTCTTGTCCGTTTCTTTTCCAGATTTCTTTATCGGTTGATTTATATCGACTGAAAAGTTTCGAAAAGGCTGGGACATAACAATACTTTGATTATATTTATTTTCCCTATAATCTATCGAAATAATTGGATGAGAATAAATTTTCCAATTGGTCTCATTTCTGATCTCGCAACTTTTAACATGTTATAAAGTTTCCGATAACTTTTCACAAAATTGCAACACGAGGGGATGACTTTTTTGGAGCGACGAGCAATGCCATCTGATCGAGGGGTTGACGAACTACTGTGAAGACAAACCTGTTGTGTCGACTGTGGGTCAATGGAAACGACTACCGGAAAGGATGTCTTTTTACTATACGTCCATCGTAATTCCATTTCGATCAAATTTTTTTGTATCGTGTAATAATACTTGAATTATTCATTTTTTTCCATTATTTGAAAATTACACAGAAACAATGTAACAGGCAAATTTATTATCCGCTAATATTTACATCGGTTAATATTGTACAATCGTTAATATACGATATCAAAAATGTTACTCGCCCATTCGTATAATTGTAACATTCTCAAATATCCAATTGTCAGTTACTATCGCGTAGCAATATTTATTATGTGTGAATTTCGTGTAAAAAATGAGTACAGAAACGTGAAATATGACAAAAGAGAGATGACAAAGGGAAAATGAAAGATATACTCACACTTGCAAGGGCTATTCTTTTTGCGTAGGGTCTGCATTTGGGCTGACAGTTGGCAAAAAGCGAAAACGTGAGGAAGTTCGTACGTGACGAGTATGGAATATCTTCGATCGTGCTATCCACGTTGTCGTTGCTATTTTTCGGTTGATTTTGTTTTTCGCCGTTTGTCGTCGTCTTCGTCGTTCCCGGTGTTGTCGTCGCCGTTCACCTCGAGGATCTCGACAAAGAAACATCAACACGAGCACATTAGATAAAAAAATTGATACACGATAACACTCGGGTGTGTTGCAATGGGATTAGGTGAAAACGTTGACTAGCCTCACTCTCGATCGACTAATGACACTTGTCGTCTCTCCGCCGCGACCTTCGTCTTTCGCGAACTGTCTTCCTTCTCAGAGCGAACGGCCGCGGGGAAAGAGAGCGGACACGAGAGGGGAGAATTTTTCGCATAAATTATAAAATCCACGAAATGCACACTTTACAGGGGAATCTCATGGGTATGGCTCGGCGAAATGTTTCCCTACCTCGCGTCTACGGCAGAACCCCGAGGTGTAAAAATACAGGGGTAACAACAGCTGCCTCCGCCGGCACAGTTCGCTCATGCCAGCTTCTCTTATTGATCAATAATACAGTTCCTAGTACGCGGTGGCGTCGCTCACGGCCCTCCCGGACAATTCATTTCAATTCTTGCCAACTACAAACTATATCTCATTTTATTGAACATTTATATATAATATCAGAAATAAATAGTTTTATTTAATCGTTATTATTATTTATTAATGCGCTTTTATATAAAATACCCCGAGTTATTTCCTATTTTTATTTTTGCAATCTACAAATTAAAATATGTTAGATGTTTCTTTACTAAGAATTTTAATTGGTTTTTAATAAATGAATGTTTAGATCTTTTATCATTCGATTGTACATAATGAACAATGAAATTTATAAAAGAGTTTTGGCGTTATTAAAAATAAGGGTGGTTTTTCTTCATTCGGAGCCCGTTTCGTATTCTGACAAAACGATAATGCGGAGTTTTGCCGCTTGGATCGCTACTGATGACAGTGCCATGCATGGTGTACATAGGGCAAGTAAAAGACGAAAAGTCAATTTAATTGGATTTTGAAAAAAATGTCACTTCTTCGTTTTGTCACATCTTCACAATGTTCCTTTTATAAAGGTGGAATATCAAGGTATTCAAGAATCATTGAACGGTGCTCAAAAATTAGCGGAATGATAAAAAATGTTTCATTAATTTTCATCACGAATTGGAGGTTAAATTTGAGTCCCCTTGCAGGTATTATTCATGGAAGAATGTTACGGAAGCGAAAAGTAAGCTGCTGGATAGTATAAGACAAGGTTCGAATGTAAAATCGCCGAGAAGCCGAAATCTCACTGCCAAAGCCAGCAAAACGAAGACATGCTTGCCATTAATACACAAATTAGGTTTAGCCACTGCAGGTGTTGCGGGCGTCAGTGCAATGCGCATTTTTTACCCCCGTAAGGTTCTGTGCAGCTCAGATCCGGCAGTCCTTCAATTTGTACAAAGCGATACATCCAACGAGCATTTTTTATTGAGGCGTCTGATCAAATATCTCCTTCCTCATCTATGCTTCTTTCTTATAGCTCTAACGGTAAGTACATTGAGTATCAGAAAACTTTTCAGTACGATGTGCAATAAATTTCGTTTCTTGTAGCTTATATAATAAAAAAATTGATCATAAGCCTGAGGAATACCAATTTTATGTGCTAGAGCGCCTTTGTCGTTGCAATTTTAAACATCTGGATACCTCAGTACGTCGGACTAGTTATTAATGTGATAACAAAAGTGAAGCAGGACGCAAAGACTGGATATGATGAGAGCAATTCCCTGACAAGCGTTTTTCAACAGCTCGTGAAACCAGCCCTCAAGCTGGCTCGCATGTATGTAGCTCAAGTATGTAAATGGATAAATACACCGTTTGAAAATCTTAATAATCATTTCAGTAGTCAATTGAAAATACTTTAGAAATAATATCAAGAATGCTCATGGATATTTGTTTTTTGTTTTGTTTTGATTTTTCAATGAAACCATTTTTTTCAGGCTTTTTTCACGTTTGTCTACATTTACACTCTCACCTGTGTTGGTGAAAGAATCGCGGCCCAACTGCGGGGTGATTTGTTCGAATCGATACTAATGCAAGACATCGCGTTCTTCGATAAACACAAAACGGGAGAGATCGTCGGTCGATTGACCAGCGATATTCAAGAGTTGAAAAGTTCGTTCAAGACGCTCGTGGCGCAAGGCTTGAGGAGCGTTACTCAGATAGTCGGTTGTGTCATATCAGTCATCGTGATATCCCCACAATTAACAGGCGTTATGGTATTGTGCATGCCAACGATCATCTTTGTGGGTACTATTCTAGGAAGAAGTTTGAGAAAATTATCGAACCAGGCACAGGAACAAATTTCGAAATCGACCGCAGTTTGCGAGGAAGCAATTCACAATATCCGAACGGTAATGTTCGATTAGTGATAAGTAATTAAATTTTAGAATTTATAGAAACGTGTACTTTTTAGGTAAGGGCGTTTGCCGGTGAGGACAAGGAGATGGAGTCGTTTGATCTGGAAGTGGAAAAAGCTGCTGATATGTACGAAAAGCTCGGTCTCGGTATCGGACTTTTTCAAGCGGGAACAAATCTCTTTCTCAATGGCATTATTTTGTCGACGCTTTACTTCGGTGGTCACTTGATGTCGAGTGGACAATTATCGGCCGGGGATCTCATGGCCTTCCTTATGGCGACACAGACCATCCAAAGATCACTTACTCAATTGTCTTTACTCTTCGGAACGTACGTTAGGGGGACCAGCGCAGCTGGACGTGTTTTTGAAGTAAGTTCTTGATGTTGCTACTTTTTTTTATATACTTTGAAAAATACAATAATTTTTTTGTTCTCCAGTACCTAGACATGCCACCTGCACCTATGATGGTAGAAGGAGAAAGAATTGACAGAGATTCTTTCGTTGGTAAAGTCAAATTTGAAAATGTCGTATTTCATTACCCAACGAGACCAGACATGACTGTCCTAAAAGACTTCAACCTTACTATCCCGGCTGGAAAAACCATCGGCATCGTTGGTTCCAGTGGAAATGGAAAGTCGACGGTAGCCGCATTACTCGAGAGGTTTGTTTGTTGTTCACTCGAAATTTTTGCAACGTAATTTGTTCTTTGTGATGAATTTGTGCAATAAAAAATCATTTTACGAGTTTCACGGTTTTTTCGCAGAATGTACGATGTCGACGGTGGCTCAATAACAATCGACGGTACGGATATACGGTCCGTAGATTCTAGAGATCTCAGAGGTCGTCTATTGGGTTACATAGATCAAGAACCAATTCTATTTTCTACGAGTATTATGGAAAATATAAGATATAGCAAAAATGAAGCAACGGATGAAGAGGTTTCTTTTTTTATATTATTTCACGCCGTGTGATTGTTACGAATTGGAAGGTTTGTCATGTTTACTTGTATTTTTTCTGGTACAGGTGATCAACGCAGCCAAACAAGCAAACGCCCATGACTTTATTATGAGTTTTCCAGACGGATACAATACTCTTGTTGGAGAGCGCGGTGCACAATTGTCTGGAGGCCAAAAACAAAGAGTGGCCATAGCTCGAGCTTTATTAAAGAAACCTTTGATTTTGATACTCGATGAAGCTACAAGGTAAGAATTTCTCTTTATTTTTTTAAAAGTAAAATTTAATTTTTAATTTTAATTCCTTAATAATTCTTATTCAGTGCCTTGGATTACGAAAGTGAACGGGTCGTTCAAAAAACTTTGGAAGATGCTACAAAAGGCCGGACTGTCCTAATTATTGCTCACAGGTTGAGTACTGTTATGGGTGCCGACATGATCGTTGTTTTACAACGCGGGAAAATAGTAGAGGTAATCAAAAAAGAAAAAATTATTTTTCAACTTTTCGTATATTAACATTTTTCTAAACTTTTATGGTAGATGGGCACCCACGTGGATCTCGTCTCGAGGAGAGGAGCCTATTTTAACCTCATTAGTCAAGAGGAAAGTGAGAAACAATGACTGAGTCCAAAGCAAGTCACATTGTAATAAATTAAGAGGAAATTAAGTCAGAAGAGTCGAATAAATTTCAACATCTTGTTGCGTTAAAATTTTCGTATTTTTATTTAATTTATAAAGAGAAATTAAATGACGAGACAATTTCATATATTTAATTTTTAATAGTTAACAAGTATATATTTTATTAAAGCTCTGAAGACGTAGATATGAAAAATTCTTAAAAATTAACCAGCTAGAAAATTTACCAGTCTGGTTGTGGTACCCTTAATGTAAAATTGGTACTTTTTATTATATTTATTGCTGCTCCAAAATATGGCATGACGTAATATGAACCATCAGCTGGACCAACTACTTGAGTTGCTATTAATATCATATCGCAAAACTGACCAATAAACATAAATCCTAGAGTACTCATTTTTAACAAGCCAATTGCTGGATATCCAAGGTAAAATCTGTCAGCCCCGAACATACCCAGAAAAATGGATAACAGTAAAGAAGTCTCAAATGAATATCCATTCCTGAAACAATTGAAAAATAACTGGTAAGATTTTCATTCCAATTGAATTTTTTTTTTCAATTCTCTAATACACTTACGTCCATTTGCAAGGTATTTCTTTTTTAAAGGTATCATTTTGAGTTGCGTTGCATATAAGTCCTGTCGCGGCTTGACATATAACTAGAAAAAAAAGAACGAAATTTTGTGATAAAAATTGTTACGATTCAACAATTTGAACGAAAAATTCAAACTAACCGGTCGCTTTGTTTTCTGGAGTACAGTTGCGTGGTTGTTGAGTTTTTATGTCAATGAAGTCATAATCTGGATGTGGACAAATATATTGACCCATCAATAAATTATTGCAGTCTATTACGTACGGAGTGATATCTGCTCCATAACCAAGAGGGAATGTAGCAATCAGGATAATCCCGATCGATTTGCAAACAAGTTCGATCATTGTTGAGCATACTCCACACTTTGAATAAATTAGAAGGAACTGTCATTTATCGGTGTTTACATCAACATTGTTGCTTTATTTTGGCCTATTTAACTTGCCTGTTCTTTCAATCACAAATTCATAATAAAAGTTCAATGCTGGAGGTTCACATTTTTATTTTGGCCTGTAAAAATTGGATTCCACTTTTATTTATAAACAAAAACAACCCTAGCGTTTAGATAAGTTAAAAAACGTAATTTTCGTCCAAGGAGGTTAGAACAAATAACAATCCGAGTTTTTTGAGCGACATCAGCGCCACCGTACACGAAAATTGCTAGACCTCTCTGAAGGTGTATAATATTTTCTTTTTATTTTTCAAAAATGATTCCGCCTCTCTGAACTCTATTTAGAATAAATTTTAATGTTTCATATCATTTTTATTTTTAGTTAATTGCAGAGAATTAATAAATGTAAATTAATTACTTTCAAGTTTGGAGTCAGCTATGAAGGTGTTCATAGCTGATTATTCATTCGCAAACATTTCTTTTATTTTTTTCATATCACGCGCGTTGTTGCTGTCAATAACCTTACTCACTTCCGGCCCAAAAACTCCAGTCAACTGGACTACCAAAAAATATTGTAAATTTAAAACAATCAACAAATAGATGTAATCACATATTTAAAAAATTCTTAATTGTTTAAAATAAATTAATGAAACATCTGTAACTTGATAAGCTTGATCAAAAGAGTTGTTCGATAAGATCCATTTTGACATCCCACAGTCATCATCTCCTCTCGTGGGTACTGGGTAGTGTACGCTGGTGCGTTCTGCATTGTTCGTTGAGCATTGAAATTTGTTAAACAACACATTATCTGTGCTCGAATAATAAAAAATGCCGAAGAATAAAGGTACGTTTTGATTGTCTCTTCGTAATCAAACAGTTTTTGTATTCTTGAAAAGGTTCTACGAAAAATAAGTGCAAAGATGTTGGTCGTTTCACGGGCAATGTGGTTAGGTTTTAATAACCTGTGACAGCATCATAAGCTCAATAGCAATAATCAATGTCCAAAAAAAAAATTTCTTGTAACCTTCAGAAATCACATTCTCAAATCGTGTTGTACAATTATAGGAAAGGGAGGAAAAAACAGGAGGAGAGGAAAGAACGAAAATGAAACAGAAAAAAGAGAGCTGGTTTTCAAGGAGGATGGTCAAGGTAAAGTTTCAGAAATTTATTCGCGTTTCAGAAATTTTTTTTTCAAGGTTATTAACGACAAATTTGAGAAATAGATATATCTCGCATTTTTGTAAAAATTAAATAGTATTAAGGAATTTTGAAATTATTCTATCATTGGCAATATTAATTTATTTATTTCGTTTGCTTCGTAGAATATGCCCAGGTTACGAAAATGTTGGGAAATGGTAGACTCGAAGCTATGTGCTTCGATGGCGTCAAGCGGTTGTGTCACATTCGAGGCAAGCTCCGTAAGAAAGTATGGATCAATCAGGGCGACATTATTCTGATAGGTTTGCGAGATTATCAAGATGCGAAAGCTGACGTTATTCTTAAATATACTTCGGATGAGGCAAGAAATTTGAAGACCTATGGAGAATTCCCCGAAACTGGTCAGTATTTGTGTCCTGCTTTCTAGAAAAAACTTTTCGTGAATGAAATAATATTCACTAAAAATTATTATTTTCAGTTCGTATCAACGATACGGTTACCTTCGTTGAGGATGGATTTGATGAGGACATCGAGTTTGGTGATGAAATCAGTGATGATGATGAGGATGATGTTGACAATGTGAGTTTCTTATTCAAAACATAATTTTTTATAAGAGTAAACACAAGAAATTTCAACGAATATTGTGTAATTGTTTTTTGGGATATCTTGATGAGTCCTTTGAAAATTTTTCAGATCTGATTATCCAACGAGCGAATCGCAGTGCCGAGAACATTAGTGCGATAAAAAATGAAAACCGACCACCAGGTGATTGCAAATCATGGGAAGAGAATGTCAGTGTTACAAAGTCAACTTCTGACAGAGTAAATAACTAATTGTATCTATAAATAAATCGTCACGTTTTGATTTGTACTGTGTTGTTGTCCGTTCTGCGAACGATCTTAGCGAATTCGTATCATTAATTGGAATGCGGTACAATTCTGTCGGAAGGTTTCAACTAAATATTTCATGCCACGCATAAGTTACTGATTGTGACGATTAACGGTGAAATGGCCGAAGAAATGAACCTTCTGATCGACAAGATTTCATCGTTACACATGCAATGAAAAATAAAATATTTAGTTAGCTGATCTTATTAAACTTATATCGCGTAATTAGAAACAATAGTTAACTCGCTCATTTTTTCTCGCAAAATTCATAAGCACGGTTATTAAAGCTCAAGAAACAAAAATTCATTATACATTCGGTTCATCCTTGGTTATATAGCGGAGCGATTTCCGTTTGTTAACGGTGCATATACAGCAAATTGTGACAACACTCTGTATCATTACCGATTCAAATTGAGCAGTCAGAAACAATAATTGTAATAAACGTATTTTTTAAAATCAGTAAATAAATATTGTATCATTACTGGAAAAATGTGTTATTTTTTTCAATGCAGAACACAAACTATATTTTCAATTATTTTAGAAGCGTCGTTCGAGAGGTAACATTTTATTTATTACGTTGTCATTGATAGCTCTATCACACAATAGTACAGTATGCCATTGCTTTTTGAACGTTATGACATAGCGCGGCATGTCAACAATGTTGGGCACACAACATCCTTTTTTTTCTCGACTTCCGTAGCAGAGAAGTTTAGAGAGTTAGAGAAAGAGTGAGGGGTAAAAAAGCTTGGTTTGCTCGACAGTAGTTTGTACGTACGTAATAGCCATTGAAAATCTCAACTAAATCGTACAAAAATTACGAAAAATTGTGTGCTCATGAAATACTGGTAATTAAATGAGAATCGCATGCACGTCTACTGAAAAAATGCCAGAATTTTGGCTTCGATTCGAAATTAAATTTGAACCATTTTTAACGTCTATGAGTAAAATCATGGACGAATTATTTTCCGTAGCAGACGTGCTTGAAATTCAATCTTTCAAATGAATAAATTTTTATTACATTTTCTTTTGCTTTTAATTTTGTTTCCAACCGTTAATGTACCCTGTTGGTGAAAAACATTTAATTACCAGTATCGCAATAATTGAGAAAGATTACGTTGCAACGTCTTTCCATCTTCATATTAGCTTTTTTTTTCTCTTTAGTCTGTAATACAATTAGGAGCAATACAATATTAAATTGAATGCATGTGATTGTGCCTTTGGTCCTTAGGTCAGGGAGGGCTCTAGGCAAAAGTCTATTGAATGCGGTATAATAGACATAGGTATAATATAATTTATAAATCTTGGATGTGCAGTCATATCTTTTTTCTTTTCAACACAATATATTATATATTAATATATTTTTTATCCTACAAGAATCCTATATATATTCATTTATATATAATATTTATATTTAATATGCCTATCTTTTATAATAAACCTTCGAACCATTGTGACAACGAAAGCTATTACGCTGTGCAGCCTAGAGTCAAATCACCGATGATTTTTTTCTTCTCCTTTTTAACATGATAATATTTACTTCCGCAGCCTAATTTTTTATATTTCACAAGACTTACACAATAAATTATCATTTAAAACAGTAATTACCACTTCTTTCTTTTCTTATTTTTTTTCTCTCTATGCATAAATAAAATATCCACTGTCTCCATGATTGTGTGTAATTAGTAATGTATTCGCTAAGAAAATAATGATAATATACACAATTGAAAATGTTCCAAAGATGCTCTTTGCATAAGTCAAATTTACATGATTTTTTTTTATTCAAATTTCCTTTTTCATTTATATCATGATTGGCTGTTCCTTCGTCGCATGCATACAAAGGAAAAGTGCGACATTTTGCGTATCAGTACTTGCGATTAAAATTAATTCGTTTTCTTTTTTTCTCAATACAAGGCGGCGTCTTATTTCGTACAGACTCATCATAAATAGCATTAAAGCACAATTTTTCTCTTTTTTTGCCCTCTATCACCTCCGTCTTCGAAACGGTACTTAAAAAAAAATTACGGCTCTCAAAGAATTTTCTTTCATGTGTAAGAAATAGATCAGCATCTTTTGCAAAAGCGATGCACAATTTATTTTTCTCTCCTACGTAAATGAGATTAGCGACTGGGTTCACATGTATGGTATTGTGATTATTATGTACTCCCAGCGGAAACCCGTCAGTTTCTTATAAGTTTGAACCGGATCTTCGAGAAAATGCGCGATTCTTTATTTTCCTTTCTTGCGTCTTTTTTCCTTCCAATCATACACAATCAGGACACAAATCTCATAGTGCCTCGTATATTAAAATGTTTACAAGGAGAAGCGTTCAATGTGGACGGGTTGGCATAGTAAAGACTAGCAGGAAGCTAGTCGAACTAGCAATGACAGTGTCGCTTGAGAAAAAAAACATCGAAACACAAAGCGAGTTGATTACATGAATAAAAAAGAAAGGAAAGAAAAATAGACATCGCGTTATTACGGAAGCCTAGGCCAATGTGAATTTACGATTACCTGTGACAGGTAAATTTTCGCAAGTAGTCATTTTTTATATATATATATGTGTGTGTGTGTGTGTGTGTGTACACATATCGCGTTCGTATATGCACACATATATATTTCGCTGTCGTTAGAAGTGAGAAATCGTTCAATGCGAGGAAATATCGAACTGGACTCAAACTTCTTTTAAATCGTGTCAAAAGGTGGGTTTATCGAATTTCGCCATCTTCGTAACTCCAATCGTTACAATTATTTCGTTTTTTTTCTTAATTTTTCTTAAAGTTCTTAATTATCTCGTTGGTTCGGTTCGGCCTTCGGTGCTATTCTTTGTTCTCTTCTGCCGGGAGGATCTATGATGTTCTCCATTTGTCCTCGCATCATCTCCAAGATATCGTCCATACCTCCAGCTGCTCCGCTGGAATCCGACGTCGTTACCACTCGGACTGTTCTCGTGATTCTTGAAAAAATAAAAAAATTTAAGAAAAATTTTTTTTTTCCTCAACCGATTGTTAGAAATAAAAAATTACCTTTCTTGTGTTTCCGGGTCAATTTCCTCTGTCGTCGTTTCCATGTAAGAAGGCTCGCTGCGTGGCATAAAGTCAGATTCTGTCCGTGGAAAGAGAAAAAGAAGAAAATTGGAAATTAATAGCGATTGATCATTGATCAGGAAAACAGTTATTTAGTCTTCTAGGCTGTATTCTCGCGCAGAGGCATATTTGCAAATTGAATATTTCTCAAGTGTTACATCATGCCCAAACAAGGGATAAGACTAGACACATATTGAAAAAAATATATATAAATAAATAATGACAACATTACTATGCGTCTGGCAAAAACGGAAATCAGATTTTGCAATAATTATTTATCAGCCATGATTGTAATTGCGCTTTCTCTTCCGTTCCTTTTTTCAGGCATGTGCCACAAATTTATTGAAAAAAAATAAGAAAAATAATAATTTACGCAGTTAGGTAGCGAAGTAGGAAATCTCCTATTTCCATCCCTATGGTTATATGTATCATTGATTTTTATTCTTCTATGCAGGTGGAATGAAAAAATTATGCCATCCAAATAAGTATTTTTGACTTTATCGTTAAAATAACTTCTTTTTAGCATCTAAATTTGAATTATTATTTTTTAGTTAAAAACGTATTTTTGTTTCTTTTTCTGATTACTTTTTTTCGTTCTAGCACTTCTTAAAAAATAATTTTGAATACAAGAATGTGCTACGCGGGTCTGACTTGTGGGAAGCGCTGACAAAGCTGCTGAATAAGCATCTCGTACTCTTTTATTTTCTAAATACTTTTTCCTTGACTCGCAACCCCTGAGGGCAAATAAGCGAGAGGCTCAGCGCCGTACGGTTTTCAAATAAAAATAAATATGTCGCAAATTTGACAAGGGGTCAGGTAATTTAACTACGAAGATTAGTATTATTAGACGAATAATTAAAACTTCGGCTCTTTTTTTAATGCTATTACGAGAAATATAATATTTTTCATTTTTTTGTACTTACAAATTTTCGAAAACTGAACATAATATTAGTATTGTTTCTGTGCATGTAAAAGCGCTTCATTGATGAGAGGCATTTTACAGCGCGATTTTTTTCAAAGGAGCATTAAAGTTAGTGATTTGCTTACTTTATAATTGATATATGTGTAAATGTAACTTACAGAACAATGTAAGTTTGTAATAAATATGTACAGTGGAGATTTTCTGTCGTAATCGTCACAATTATGTTTTCAAACTTAATTATATTGAATTGAAGATTCGTCTAACAATTCTAATTTCATACCTATACAATATGATCGTTGGTCCCTCTACACTTTAGCTTTATCTTTAGATGCTTACTTTCGTAACAGGAGCTAAGAAGGTATGAAGTGTTCACAAACGAAAAAGAAAATGATGGAAGAAAAAAAAAGATTTTTAAACTAAAAAGTCATGGTAAAAACAGCAAAAGAATAAATCAAATAAGACATCGTCACAAGAACAATTGACGTGCGAAACTGTGCGACAACGCTTGCTTTTTCTATTTTTAATATCAACGCAAGCTCTGTATAAGTTGGTGCATCGCAGAAAGTACTACAAACGATACATCGAACCACAGATCCAAATATAAGAAAAAAAATGAAAAAAAGGAGTAGACAAGAACATGCTCCTATTCTATGAGAAATATAATACATCATGCATTTAAATAAACTAAAAACTTAGCGAGATTGACGAATTGGAAAAATGAAGCTTGTCTCTTTTCTCTGAATAATTAAGTATAGTGGAACCAATTTCTCGTAGGTAATTTCGTACTCGCCAGATTTGTGTTTGGTACTGTGACAATAGTTATTAATACCTTTACATCCGTACTTCAGTTGTCACCTGACAAATATTCTATCGACGAAGGGAACCGACAAAAATATTCATTTCTTTTTTCAAAATTTCATTAGTGTCAGTAAAATTAAAAAAAAATATTGAAAAATTAACAAAAAAATATGTATTGGTTCATCGTACCCAGCTTGCCTCGGGGCATGGCTGGAGAGGGTCTGGACGGCGCGTTGGAGTGTACGTGGCTCCAGGACAAGTAAAAGTGCTAGCAGGGCTACTAACACCGCGGCGGCTGTGCTCATCCAACAAGCACACTTTGATTTACCTCTAGTCTTCGTCCTAGGTACGATCGCTATCGGACTTCTTTGTGCATTTGATCGGACCGTTTGTACCGAGCTCCGGGCTATCGTGTAATACAAGATTAGGCTTGGAAAAAAACTCTTTTATTTTTTCTTTTGAGATTCGGTGTGGAGAAGTACAATGAAGGAGTAGAGTTTTTGAAATATCAAAAAAGTACGAATCAAAATTATTTTTATGAAAAAGAATTTGTTTTTTTACTAGTTCATTGTACTTCCACTATTTTTTAGCAACACTCAATGGATCGATGATGGTGAGAACCTTTTTTATCCTTTTTTAGATCCCAGTAATAAGCTCTTGTTCGCATGACCGTCCAAGCCGTAAAAACAGAGAAGTAGATATGATCAGAGATTATGACGTTACAAAGGGGAATATTTTGGCGACTGCGACGATAATTCCCGAATGAGTCCAACAGAAAATCGCAGGATGACTATTGTACGAGTGATTAATTCTAGAGAGAACGAAAAAAATCCGAATTATCTTGAGAATCCACTTGCAGGTAAAATATGTTCGACACTTTGATAAAGCTAGTAAATGATGGAAGAATATTTTTCCTCAACAAGCTTTCTTTTTCCGTGAGCATAGTCTAAACGAGATCATTGACTGCGCCGTCGCATATTTCGCACCTCCATCCACAATAATTTCAGCAGTTAGTCATGCAACCGTGTTTCCCAAAAATTCCAAGCTGTGTGTGTGTAAATATAAGCGAAATAGAAGAGCTTAACAAAAATCTCAGTAAATCTTACGGAGCTAGAAAAAGTAAAAAAAAGAAAAGATTATGTAAAATTACTAATTACATCTTAAATACATTTCGCACTCTTTTATACACAGTATAATAAAGTAAACGCTAAAGTACATTAAAATACATTTTGAAGTACACTGAAAAGAAATTGTATTGAAAAGCTAATTAAAAGAAAAAGAGACATTATCGAAAAAATAGCACGCAGGTTTACAAGAATAATAAAAGTAATGAAAGGAATAATAATGATAATAATGAAGATACCAAATTAGCTGGGATATGTACATTGCTTACTTAGAATGTTAGCGGTTAATTGCGGTACCTTGGTCGTCTTCCATCGGAGATAGTTCGGCGCCCTCGTGCAGGGCAACGTCCGAGCCGCTAGAGCTTCCCAGAGTACGTCGCTTGCTAAGCGATCTTCGTCTCTGCCTTGGCGAGCCTTCGCTATCGGTATCGCTGTTCATATCGTGCCTCGAATCGCCGTTCTTCGCGTAAATGTCGCCGTTTCCGGATCCGGGTGAAGTGTCGGGTGAAAATTGGGATTCCCAGTGTCCCGCCGAATCCCTTGTTTTCATCATCGTTTCCCAGGGCATCGATTTCAAATCTGAAGAACGTTTCGTTCCGATCGATTCTGCCCATTCTTCTCGGAACTTGCCAGAGTGGATACTATCGAGAGTTTCCGAGACAGAGGCTGTTCCTGGACCATAAGAGAGCTCCTCGAGTTCTGGTGGTAAAATTCCCTCTGTTATGACCTTTGTGCTGCGCTTTATCGTACATGTTCCGTCGCCGATGATTTTTCTTAATATCTCCGGATCCATTTCGCCTCTGGGGAAGCTCTGAGTCAGGTTCGATGGAAATCCTAGTTCATTATCGTCGAACTCCTTCCGCTTTGTCACCGTCGTAACGGTACGTTTTATCACTCCAAGAGAACCGGGCTCGATTATCTCCGTTACGGATTCGACGACGGTTGAATCTTTTCCTCGATCGTTATCTTTAGAGATTTCCATAGGAAGTTTCGTTAACGTTTCCATCGCGTTACCTTCGAGATGAGGAATTTTCGATTCGTAAGTCCTCGTTTCAATCTTTGTTACTGTTTCTTCAATTTTCTGTGGTCCTTTTCCCAGATCTTTGCTCACTTTCACCGGGATCTTGCTCTTTTGATGAGAATGATCATGTTCCACCTGGATTTCTGACGACTGGACAGAGGAAGCTCTAGCTCTGGTTTTTGGACTCTCCGTAGGTACCGACGACGTTTTCTCATCGAGTTCCAAACGAAATTCGCTTTTGCCAGAGGACTTGGCAGTTTGACGAGGGGCGGGGACGGGTTGCTTTGTTGGAGCGGAAGTAACATGCCTCTCTACAGTCCCATCAATCTCAGCCGATTCATGCCCTGACCCATCCAAAACAGGACACGGACAAGAACAGGAGAACAAGGGCATAAAAGCACATTGATACATACTAATAATCTCAAATGCTAAATCCCTGTCGCACTCTCGTGCAAAAACATTCGAGTCTCGTTTCCTTATTTTATTCCAATTCCCGAAACGATTCATTTCTCCTTTCAATTATTTTTATTTTTCTCAACCCACACATATGTATCAATGGAATCGAGTTAAGTTTTTAGTTCGTATCAATATTGCGTTAGTTCGTTCACGAGAAAGAAAAAATACACTCATGGAGAATGGTGTCTAAATTCGGGTGCTTGCGTTTCATTGAAAGCCCACGAATCATCTTGATTTCTTTCCAACCTATGCGCTAATGATGGAAAAATCTTTTCTTTTTTACAGGGGATTTACATGTAGATTTACAAATTTTTTGATATTTTTACAATTAGATTTCCATATGATCGTAATGTACATACAGACTTTCAATGAAATGCATGCGTGATGAAGTATTAGTCGGTGTGAAAGCGTCAGCAAGTGCTAACTATGGAAGATAAAGCTAAATATAACTGAGGGCACCATTTTTTATATTATTGTCTAACTTGTTCATGGTTCTTTTTTCGATGTACGAGTCTTGAAGTTTTTGTTTCCATTATTTATAAAGCAAGTAACTTTTTACAACGTTACCTGGTGGTTCGGTCGCCCGTGCTTGCTCGGCGAGACTCTGCGCTCTTCTGACAGCTTCCTCGGTCACATCTGAAATTTGTCGACAGAAAGAAAATGAGTGGTCGGAGAATCGACAGGTAAAACATTGAAAGCAGTGAATAAACGGTGAATTAGATGAAATGATTTGTTCCCTGAAAGACACATGGTTTGTTTCATGCTTCGACAGAGACCGTGGTACTCCTGTTAATTTTTTGCTTTTCCGGTTCTTTTTTTCAGTCAATGAGATCAATATTACTTACTGCATCTCAAAAACTTGTCGTTTCTAGATTTCTTTTGGCTATAAAGAAGAATAGACAATTACAGAGGGGCCAACAGGGGCTTGGAGGGTAAATAATCAACTTCGTGTAATACACCACGGAGCAGTTGCAAAATAATGTTAAAGCTGCGAAAAAAATAAAACCTGAAACACATGCATTAAACTCAATTATAAAACACGGTTAAATCGATTATTAAAAAATACGGAGTACGATGTTATGCACGAGAAAAATATAAACGACATTTTCGTCCACTGATTCAGTCACTCCTGACAATAAATATACTTCTTCACTATATTTACGGAGAGCGAACTTTTGCGCTACGCTGAATTCTATGCCGATGCATTCTGATAAGAAAACTTTATAATTTTTCGATTCTACGTGAAAGTGGCTTAAAAACGGCGAAACATTTATTTAGTATTGTAAGTTGTATCGTTACATCTGTACCGTCATCTAATTACTTCAAAATACAAGAGATATAAAAATTAGATAATAAGTTTTGCTTTCACTGATTTCATACGTAATCGTGTGGACCATAGTTAGAGGGATTACGGGAAGTTTTAAATATGGTATAATGACATTGGTGCATGATTATCAATTCAGTTGCCTTCATGAGAGGTTCTTAGAAACTGAATTTACGTAAAAGCATTAAACTTAAGAGTAGAAATTAAATAGTTTATGTTACACACAGCTGGTATGTAAAATATCTATAAACACAATCATTTCAAGATACCTTTAATGCTACTGTCACTGAACTCGGCGGGGCTGGGTGGCGGGGTCGATGCCGTCCGCACAGTTACGACTGTGGTGACGGTTTGACGTGCGCGAGGCTCGAGGTGCTCTAAATCCCCCTTAACAATGCGCTTTTGAACTGTAACTCTGCTAATCTCCTTCGTCTCTTTGCTTGGGCTTATTCTCAGTGGAATTCGCGATTTTTCATCAATGCCTGACTTTTCGCTAACCCTATTTAGGGGACCGAAAGATTCTAGTCTGACCTCCGAATCAACTTCGGGTTCATCTATTTCCCTAACTGTTTGACTTTCTCTCAAGGGCGATGAGACTTCATAACTACCGGAACTACCGAAAGCTTCTTTTGATTCCTGTTTAGTATCCTCCCAGAATTTTACCGTGCTCTCCTTTATATTATCTGTTGCATGGTCGATTTCTTTAGCTATTTTGTGCGTGGCACCTTTCGCGCCCTTCACTATACTCGATATTACTCCTTTACCCTTTTTCGACTTTCGCGATTTCCCCTTTTCAGGAGAAGCGTCTCGGGCTAGGGAATCACGAGGAGAACTCGGCTCTGAGGCTGAGGATTCGCTGAGGGGTTCCTGGTATTGACGAGAAGCAGATTGTCTCGTATCTTCTAAAAACATTTGGGTCGCCTTTTTTGAGTCTGACTGTGGGCCCAAAATTGAAAAATCTTCGGAAATCTTCACTCTGGTTGAACCGAAATCTGGTATTTCTTCAGACGGTATGATTTTTGTTACTGGAACTTCAGTTTTCTGGGATTTTTGTACGTCAACCTTGTCATGTGACGAAACAGGACTACAGCTTTCAGTCTGTTTTAATCGTTCTTCTTCAAGGACGGCTTCCTGCTTAGTTTCGTCCCAAAATTCTTTAACGTCTTCCGTAACTTCGTCCACCGCATGTTTTGCCCCTTTTATAATATTGGATAAAAATCCACCTCCTTTGCTCTTGACTGTCTGGATCTCTGTGTCAGCTTCGTCTTTCGTAGTCTTCACTTTTTCGGTAAGAGTTTCCAATCCGGAGCTCATTTTTTCTTCAACCTTTTTTACATCCTCTTTTATTTCTTTTTGGGCAGAGGCTTTTGTCTTTTCAATATCGTCGCTAAGCTTCTCTGCGGTTTTGTCAATTTTTTCAACGATCGATTCCGTTCCGTCTGATATTTTGGTTTTCACGTTTGCAGCCGCATCAACTGCGGAATCTTTTGCCGTGGATATTTTTTTAGCAACTTCGTCTTTCGTGGATTTACCACTCTCTACCAAGTCAGAGGTTTTTTGCTTTAGTGAATTCTTCGCAGCAACAATGTCGGAGTCGATTTTCTCTTTTGTCTCTTCTGCAGATTTCATCTTCTCGTCTGCGAAATCTTTTAAAGACTCGGAGGCATCCTCAGTCGAATGTTTTGCACCCTTGAAGATTCCAGATAGAAATCCACCGCCTTTGGTTTTGACTTTTTTCGCTTCCTTCGTTAATTTTTCTTTTGCAGAATCTGCAGAGTCTGCAGCAGTGCTGATACTCGAACTGACGGCATATTCTACTTTCGAGATATCGTCAGTGATCTCTTTAACTACGGCGTCCTTCGCTTTCGTGGATGCTTGCTTCGTTTTATCGACAACGTCGTCAATCGATGTCTCACCTTTTTTTATCGCATCCTCGACACACTCAGCTTTTGAAGTTAGTTTCTCTTCTCCTTTTTTCAAGACGCTCTTTGTCTCGTCAACAATTTTTTCCTTCGTTGCTGAAACTTTCTGCCCGACTGCGTCAGTTTTTGCACCCACATCCGAGATAGCCTTGTCTTTAAGATCTTGCGCATTTTTTGCAGCTTCCTCAACAGCGCGGCGAGCCTGAGCTTCGTCCTCAGCCGCTTCTTGTTTTGTCTCGTCCCAGAATTCTTTAACTTCCTCAGAAACTTCTTCCACGGCGTGCTTGGCGCCGTGGATAATTCCAGAGAAGAAACCCCCAGCTTTTGATTTGGTGTCTTTCACTTCTTTTTCAACGGATTTCTTAGCAGTGTCTACGGTGTCGGCGATCGCATGAGCTCCTTCGGATGATTTCTTTTTTGTTTCTTCAAGAAGGTCCTTGGCTTTGTTGCTCGCTGCATCGTTCGCTTTTTGCAAATCTTCCTTCACCTGTTCAACGTCGTGGCTCACGGCTTCAATCGTCGATGATGAAGTCTCCGAAATTTTTTCACCAATTTCCTTCACTGGTTCGATAGCTGCATTTTTTACTGAAGAACCTTTTTTCTCGACGAATTTCCCCGTCGCTTTCACGTCTGATATCATTTTTTCTTTCACGGCTTTCCCTGCGTCATCGACAATTTTTTTCGTTTTTCCCTCAACTTTAACAATCTCACGATTCGCGTCATCTTCCAATTCTTTCAAATCCTCGGAAAGTTCGTCTGCGGCGTGTTTTCCACCTTTAAAAATTCCCGAAAGAAATCCACCAGCTTTTCCCTTTGCTTTTTTGACGCCCGCAACTGCTTTGTCTTTAGCAGCATCCGTAGTATCTACGACTGTTTCTGCAGCGGCGACTATTTTTTCTTTCGTCGCTTTTGCATCTTCCTTGATTTCTTTGCTTAAGGCGTCTTTAGCAGCAGTTGTATCACTTTTTATCTTTTCCGCTGCATCACCAGTAGCTTTTCCGATTTTTGCCGTAGTATCAGATATTTTTTTATCAGCTACTTTCACCGCATCGGTAATTTTTTCACCCGACACTTGTGTCGCGTCAGTGATTTTTTCACTTGTCACTTTCGCTGCATCAGTAATTTTTCCGCCTGTCATTTTTGCTGCATCAGTAATTGTGTCTCCGGTCGTTTTCGCTACATCAGAAATTTTCTCACTAGTTGCTTTCGTTGCATCAGTAATTTTTTCACCAGCTGCTTTCGTTGCATCGGTAATTTTTTCGCCGGTTGTTTTTGCTGCATCGGTAATTGCTTGGCCCGTCGCTTTCGTGGCATCAGTTAGTTTTTCACCGGTTGTTTTTGACACATCAGTAATTCCTTTTTTAGTCGCTGTAGCCGCGTCGGATATTTTTTCACTGGTTGTTTGTACTGCACCAGTAATTGTTTTGCCGGTCGCTTTGGTCACATCAGTTAATTTTTCATCGGCCGCTTTTGCCGCGTCAGTAATTCCCCTACCAGTCGCTGTCGACACATCTGTTATTTTTTCACTGGTTGCTTTGGTTGCATCGGTTATTTTTTCACCGGTTGTTTTGGCTACATCTTTAATTGTTTCGCCAGTTGCTTTGGTTGTATCAGTTACTTTTTCACCAGTTGCTGTAACCATGTCCATAATTTTTTCTCCAGTTGCTTTTGTCGCTTCGGTTACTTTTTCACTAGTCGTTTTTGCGGCATCAGTAATTTTTTCACCGGTAGTTTTTGCTGCGTCTTTTGTTGCTGAGATTTTTCCTTCCACTTGTTTTTCTGCAGCTTTAGTCTGGTCGGCGAGAGCTTGGACACCTGACTTGGTTTTCTCATTGACTTTTTCCTTCGCTGCATCAATTTTTAACACGACTTCTTTTTCAGCACTCTTTACGTCCTTTGCCAATTCCTCAGCAGCTCGGCGTGCACGTTCTTCCTCGTCGATGGCCTCCTGTTTCGTCTCATCCCAAAATTCTTTGACATCTTCCGAAACTTCTTCGACTGCGTGCTTGGCGCCTTTGATAATTCCGGAAAAGAAACCGCCAGCTTTATTTTTAGCTTTTTTGGCATCGTGTTCTACAGCGGATTTTGCTTTACTCGCAATTTCAGCAGTCTCTTCCGTCTTTTCTTCGATCGTGTCCTTCACGGCTGCGGTATCTTTCTTGATTTCCTTACTCACAATGTCCTGAGCTTTGATAAGGTTTTCTTCGACCTTTTTCGCAGTGTCACTCGTTGATTTTTCAATTTTAGCGGCAGCAGAAGAAATTTCACCAGTGGCATCCTTAATTGCGTCCTTGACTCCATCCTTGCCTGTTGCAACTCCAGATTTTAGTGTTTCTTCAGCCGTTTTGGTTCCTTCGATTAATTTGTCACCCGCTTTGCGAATATCCGCAGAAACTTTGTCCGTAGAATCTTCGATCGATTTCGCAGTGTCCTCGACCGTTCGTTTAATGGCTTCTTCGCCCTGTGCAATTTCATGCTTTGTCTCATCGATAAGTTCCTTCGCGTCAGCGCTTACTTCATCACCGGTGTGTTTTGCACTTTTGAAAATGCCTGACAAAAATCCACCAGTTTTCCCTTTTACTTTTTTAGCATCTTTTTCGATCTTTTCCTTAGCTGAGTCCAAATTTTCTACGACAGTTCCTGCTGTAGTAGCGATTTTGTCTTTTCCAGCTTTTGTCGCGTCTTTCATGGTCTTGTTCACTGAATCAGAAGTTTTCTCAATGTCTGTGGCTACTTTATCGGACATTTCGGAAGCTGTCTTTTCTGCTTTGGTGACAGCGCCATCAACCTTTTCTTCTGTTGATTTAGCCGCCGCCATAATGGAATCTTTGACGGAAGCAACTTTTGGATCGACCCACGTTTCAGCTTTCTTAACTTCTTCATTAAAAAATTTCTGTGTGTCGTCCTGAATTCCGGATACAGCTTTTCCAACAAAGTCTTCAACTTCTTTCACGGAGTCTTCAGCAGCCATGACAACCTGTTCTTTTTCTTTAGAAGCTTCTCTTTTAGTTTCCTCCAGAAAATCTTTAGCTTCAGTGGAGACTTCGTCTGTTGAACTTTTCGCTCCTTTGAAGATTCCAGACAAAAATGAACCTCCTTTCACTTTAGCCTTTTTCACGTCTTTAATGGTCTTGTCCTTCGCGCCTTCAACAGCTTCCGCAAAGGTCTCAGTGCTAGAGATCGCATGATCTTTCATGAGCTGAGCTCCATCTTTAATTTCTTGGCTGGCCGCATCTTTAGCTTCTTCCGCATCTTTCTTCAGTTCTTCAGCATTTTTGGACACATTTTGTGCAACATCAGTTGTCACTTTTTCTGTGACGTCCGCTACTTTTTCCCCTGCTGCTTTGGTTATCCCGGCAACGGCATCTTCAGCTTTACCAATCGCTTCTTTCGCTTGTTCTTTTGTAGATTTTAACAAATCAGCAGTTTTTTGAGTTTCCTTCGAAACTTCACTCGCAATTTTATCCTTAGCCTTTTCAAGATCTGCAACAGCTTTATCTTTCGAATCTTTCGCTAATTTTGTTGCGTCCTCAATAGCATGCTTCACTTTACCTTCCTCGGTCACCGCTTGCTGTTTGATTCCTTCAACGGTTTCCTTAACGTCCTTCTCAACTTCCTCGGAAGCATGCTTTGCTCCTTTGAAAATTCCAGACAAGAAACCTCCAGTTTTTGCTTTGGCTTTTTTCGCGTCTTTTGCGACTTTTCCTTTAAGAGTTTCAGCCGATTGTGTCATCGCTTCGACTTCTGTCGCCGCTTTTTCTTTTATGTCCTTTACAGAGTCCTTGGCTGCCGCTTCTGCCACATCTTTGGTTTCCGAGACGTCCTTGCCCAATTTTTTAATTTTTTCGTCCACGGATCGTTTTGCTTTCTCTGCGTCTTCAGAGGTTTTTCTCGAGGCTGCTTTCGCGGCATCCGTCACGGCGTCTTTACTCGAAATCAATTTCTTCTCAACTTCCTTTTCCGCTGCGACGGTTTCATCGACAACTTTTTGCATGCCTTCTTTACTTTTTTCTTTTACTTTATCTTTCGCAGCTTCAGCAACTTTAACAGCTTTTTGACCAGTTTCTTCGACTGCTTTCGCAGCTTCTTCAGCTGCCCGACGTGCATTTTGTTCCTCTTCGATCGCTTCTTCTTTTGTCTCGTCCCAAAATTCTTTCACTTCTTCGGAAACTTCTTCAACGGCGTGTTTCGCTCCTTTTATGATCCCCGAGAAGAAACCACTGCTTTTGGCTTTGGCTTTCTTCGCTTCATTTTCCAGTGATTCTTTTGTTTGGTCCACCGATTCCGTGACAGTTTCAATATCCTCTGTCACTTTTGTTTTTCCAGTATGCATCGAAGCTGATACTCCTTCGAGTAAATTATTCACACTCTTGTCGACGTCCTCACCGGCCGTTTGTGCTTTTTTCTCTGCTGCATCAACGATTTTAGACGTTTTCTCAGAAATTTTTTTCCCAGTAGTCTTGATGTCGTCCTTAGCGGAAATGACGGATTCTTTCACAGTTTCTTTAGCTGCTTTTGTCTGGTCTTTTAGCTTTTCCGCTGAATCGGAAAATTCTTTTTTTAAGGAATCTTCAACCGCTTCCTCCGCTTGTGCAATTTTTTCTGCGGCGGCTGAAACCTCCTTTGAGATTTTGCTTTCCGCTGTTGAAATTTCGGATTTTAATTTATCTTTCGTATCTTCTAAAGTTTTCGCAACGCCCTCCGTTGCGCGTTCGACTTTCTCCTTGTCCTTGGAAGCTTCGCTCTTGGCTTCTTCGACAAAATCTTTTACATCTCCAGAGACTTCTTCTGCGGAGTGTTTTGCACCTTTGAAAATTCCAGACAAAAATCCGCCGGCTTTTCCTTTCGCTTTTTTGGCATCCTTTGAAATTTTCGTTTTGGCGGATTCAGCGGTGTCTACTAACGCTTCAGAAGCCGAATCTACTTTTTCTTTAACGACCTTGGCACCATCTTTGATTTTTTTCTTCGTCACATCCTTCGTCTTCATCGCATCTTTCTGAATTTTGTCAGCCGTATCGGAGGTCGCTGCCAACGCTGCGTCTTTTGTTTCTACTATTTTTTTCTCGGCAATTTCGGCAGCATTAATAATTGAATCTTTTGCAGACGATATCTTCTTTTCAGCGGCGGCGTTCGCATCCTGTACTTCGGAAGCAGCTTTCTCTTTCATGTCTTCAACTATTTTTTTAGTTTCCTTGGCTACTTCGTCGACTTTTTTACCTTCATCAACAACCTCTTGTTTAGTTCTTTCCAAAAAGTCTTTTGTTTCGTTGGAAACCGTACCTAATGTGGTTTTAGCAGAAAGCGCAACTTCTTCGGCTGTCTTTCTCGCTGCTTCTGCAGTTTCTAAAATTTTTTCCGCTTCTTTTTGTACTTTCTTCGAAGCTTCATCTTTTAAATCTCCCACGTCAGTAGTAACTTTATCTTTTATCTCAATAGCTTTTTTCGCCGTTTCTTCAGACGCGTGTTTGATTTTTTCTTCTCCTTTCGCAATTACTTGCTTCGCATCCTCGACCGATTCTTTCGCGTCTTCAGCTACCTCATCGCTCGTCTGTTTTGCGCTTTTGAAAATTCCTGTTAAAAATCCGCCAGCTTTGCCCTTAGCTTTTTTGACATCCTTCGTGACTTTTTCCTTCATTGCGTCTGAAGTTTTTGCGACCGTTTCTGCTCCTGTTGAAATTTTATCCTTGATGACTTGAGTGTCTTCCGTGATCTCTTTACTGACCGCACTTTTTGCTGTAGCAATACCGTCTCCCGCTTTTTCCATCGTATCTGTCGTCGTCTTTGCTACTTTTTTCGTTACTTCCGCGGCTTTTTCTTCAGTCGCTTTAGCAGCATCTTTTAAGTGATCTCTTCCTTCCGCTGCTATTTCTTCCGCACGTTTTCCTATTTCTTTCGTGCGGTCAACTGTTTCCTGGACTCCTATGGTTACTTTTTCTTTTACCGAATCTTTCATATCGCGGATCTTTTCTGCGCCTTTTTCTTCGGCGTCTTTGACCGATTTCGCTGCTTCTTCAACCGCTCGTCTCGCGCGTTCTTCTTCTTCGGCAGCCTCCTGTTTCGTTTCGTCCCAAAATTCCTTGACATCCTCGGAAACTTCGTCGACTGCATGTTTTGCTCCTTTTATTATTCCGGAGAAAAATCCACCGGCTTTAGATTTGACCTTCTTCGTTTCTTTTTCCGTCGAGTCCTTGACTTCATGCGCAGCATCGCCGATGACTTCGACTCCCGCATGGATTCCTTCGGAAACTGTCTCAGCACCTTTTTTCGCTTCGCTGGTCATTTTTTCTTTTGCTTTTTCTACGGTTTGAGAAACTTTTTGTTCAACATCCTTAACACCATCGACAACCATATCCTTGGCGAGTTTTACTTCATCCGTTGCTTTTCCAACAACCGCCTGCGCAGATTCTTTTCCAGACTGAATCGTATCCGCTGCTTTTTCTTTCGCAGTTTTTTCAGCTTCGGAAATCGCACGCTTCGCTTCTTCTTCTTCTCTTGCCGCTTCTTTTTTTGTCTCCTCAAGGAAATCTTTCACCTCATCCCCGACTTCTTCCACTGAGTGCTTCGCACCTTTGAAAATTCCTGACAAAAATCCGCCGGCTTTTCCCTTCGCTTTCTTCGCATCCCTCGAAACTTTGTCCTTGATTTCTTCCGCAGTATCGGAAACGGTTTCTGCGCCGCTCACGATTTTTTCTTTTATCGCTCTGGAATCTTGTTTAACTTCCTTAACAGCTGCGTTCTTCACGTCAGCGGCGTCCTTAGAGAGTTCTTCAGAAGTTTTTAACACAGATTTTCTAGCTTTATCAGCTGTGTCTGAGGTTTTCTCCCCAACAGATTTCCCGGCATCTGTGACGACGTCTTTTGCGGAAATCGCCGTTTTCTTCGCTTGATCCTTGATTAGGTCAACTTCCTTGTCTATTTTTTTCGCTCCAGCAGAAGCACTTTCCGTAACTTTGTCTTTTACGTTGCTAATATCCGCCGAAACTTTTTCCTTCGAATCTTTAACCGTTTTTCCAGCTTCCTCGGCAAGTTGCTTCATTTTAGACTCTTCTTCCATGGCTTTTTGCTTCACGTCATCAGCGACTTTCTCGATGTCTTCAGCGACGTCGTCCGCAGTATGTTTCGCGCTCTTGAAAATTCCTGACAGAAATCCTCCAGTCTTGGCTTTTGCTTTCTTTGCATCTTTCGCGACTTCATCTTTTACAGTATCTAGAGTTTCAATGACTGATTCCGTCTCGGAGATAGCTTTGTTTTTTCCTTTTTCGAGATCCTGAACCCCTGCGTCTTTCGCAGTGGAAATTTCGGTACCGATTTTACCCAGTACGTCACCTGTCGCTTTTTCTGCTTTAGTCGCAGTTTCTGATATTTTGTCTCCAGTAGATTTGATTCCTTGTGAAAGGACATCTTTTGCCTGCGTCACGGTTTCGTCGGCTACGGCTTTACCCTCCTCACTCATTTTTTGAACTCCAGCTTGAATTCCATCGTCAATTTTTTTACCCGTGTCCTGAACTTTTGTCACGATTTCGTCCTTTTTGTCCTTGACAGATTTAGCAGCATCCTCGGTTACTTTCTTTGCCTTTTCTTTTTCTTGTTTGGCTTCTTCTTTTGTTTCTTCGATGAAATTGTTGACATCCTCGGAAACTTCGTCCGCGGCATGCTTAGCGCCTTTGAAAATTCCTGAGAAAAATCCCCCAGTCTTGGCCTTGGCTTTCTTGGCGTCTGAAATGGTTTTTTCTTTTACCGCTTCAGCGTTCTCAGCGATCGATTCCGCTTCGGCTGAAATTTTTTCTTTCGCTAACTTTGCGTCCTCTTTGATCTCTTTGCTCGCAGCGTTTTTAGCCTTTGTCACGTCTGCGACCACTTTCTCAGCATCGTCCGCAATTTTCTGTCCTGACATTTTAGCAGCATCCGAAACTTTATCCTTTACTGCTGATAATTTTTCTTCTCCGCGTTTTTCAGCAACCTTGATTTCGTCTCCAATTTTTTTTAAACCAGCCGCCGATTTGTCTTTGATTTTTTCTTTTTCTTCAGAAACTTCCGTTGCGGTTTTTTCAAGGGCCTGACGAGCTTGTTTTTCTTCCTCAGCAGCTTCTTGCTTCGTCTCATCCCAAAATTCTTTGACGTCTTCGGAAACTTCCTCTACAGCGTGTTTCGCGCCTTTTAAGATTCCGAAGAAGAATCCTCCTTCTTTCTCTTGCTTGTGATCTTTCTCCACTTCGGCTGTCTTATCTTTCCCATCTTTATCCGTTTTTGGATAAGGTTCTGAAGATTCAGCGACGTTTCTCGTGTCATCTAAAAATTTACTCGTTGCTATTCTGACCTCCTCGTCCCCACTGTCGAAGGAAACGTCGGTGCTCTTCTCTCGGGATTTGCTCCTTCTCTTCAGCGTCGATTTAGGACTCTTGAAAATTCCGAAAAGACCACCTTTTTCTTTTCCTTCGTCCTGGGATTTTTCCGATTCAACGACAGTCTCTTGTACTTTTTCTGACTGAACTTTTCTTTCACTCGGAGTTATTACTTTTTTCTCGGACAACACCGATTCCTCCTCATGAAGCGTATCCGCGGTACGTCGCGTATCTTCCAAGAATTTTCCTGTCGCTTCTCTCAATTCTCGCTGCTGTTCCTCGTCTCCACTCTCGAAAGAGGGTTCCTTCGAAGTGCTTCTTTCTCGGGAACGACTCTTCTTTCGTCCTTTCAATTTCGGGCTCTTGAACATTCCGAAGAAACTCTTTTTACCGTCATCCGACGTTTGGGAATCATCAAGCTCACCGGAATTTTCTTCAGCGGACTCAGGACTTGTGACTCGGGATTTAGTCGGGACTAAAGTTTTTTCTTTTTCAACTTTCTCCTTTTTGACTTGTTCCTTTTCTATTTTTTCCTCAGGTTTTTCTATTATTTTTGTAGTTGTTGTCTGGACTCTTGAGATTACAGTTTCAACTGGTTTTTTGTCATCTACTCTTCCTCTAGGAGCAATGTCGTAAGAAGTTCCGTCGACCTTGTCCTTCGGAGTGTCAAAACCGAATTCCTCGATCGCGACGAATTTGTCGATTTTTTCATCATCTTTGACTTTGTCAAGAGGAACATGCATTTTTTCAGCAACTTTTCGTGTGTCTTCCAGGAATGCTCCAGTCGCGATTCGTAGCTCTTCGTCTCCGCTGTCAAACGACTCGTGCTTTGAGTCCTTGTCCTTGGAACGACTGCGTTTCTTTCCTCCTTTGGGGCTGCGGAAAATTCCGAAGAAACCTCCGCTCTTATCTTTCGACTCGTCTTCGGATCCGTCAGTTGGAGCTTCAGGTTTTTCCTTGCTGCTTTTTTCCTCAAAAGCTTTTAGATCCTTTCGTAAAGTCGTTGCAAGGTCCACGCCGGTCTGCTTTAACTCCGCTACTTTTTTTCCACTTTTGTCGATCACTTTTTCCCCATCTTTTACTATTTTATCTTCCGTATCTTTTAAATCTTTCGCGATAGTGTCTTTTGCTTTTTTCAAGTCTTCGGTGTGTTTCTTCGTTCCGTTAACCACGCTTTTTTCGCCACTTCTTACTACTTCATCCAAGTCATCGTCAATGTGCTTCAGGTCAGATTTAATGTCGAAAACGAGCTTTGATTCAACTTCTTTGGCGGAATCACCAACGTCTTTTTTAGCATCTTTGAGGCTCTTCTTGATACTTTCTTCACCCGCTACAGCTGCCTTTTTCGCATCATCTGCTGCTGCATCGATGCTATCTTCCAGTTTTGGTTTCGCGCTTCTAAAGAAACTTGAGAAGAAACCTGGTTTTGATTTTTTCTCCTCCTCGTCGTCGGTCTCAGTCGTTGGTTTTGTCTCTTCAGATGCTTGTGTCTTCGTTTCGACAACTATTTCGCTCGATTTTGTGGTTTGCTGCAAGGGTGGATGGAAAGCTGCCGCACTGCGTCTCGAATCTTCAAGGAATTCCTCCGTTGCGTTTCTCACATCAAAATTCGGTCCTGAGACTTCGACCGGTGGGGGAGAAACGGAAATTAAAGGAGTTCCCGAAGGTTGAACTGGTTCAAGAGCGGATTCCGCGGTTTTTCTTGTATCCTCCAAGAATCTCATAGTTACAGCTTTCGTTTCCTCGTCACCGCTGTCGAACGATGTATCCTTTGAGTCCTTAGATTTTCCTTTCTTCAGCTTCGGTGCTTTAAATATCCCGGAAAATATGCCGCCAGATTTCTCCTTCTGTTTCCTTGACTCGTCGATTTTGTCTTTACCTTCGGAAGGTTGAACGTTGTATACGACTTCGTACGCGTTTTTCTCCTCATCGACGCTTTTCTTAGGATCTGTCTTGGAAGCGATGTCTCTTGATTTTTTAGATTCTTCCTGCGGAGATATTGGAGTCTTCTCAGCGACCTCCTTGTCCTCTTTCGACAATTTTTCTTTCTCACTTACAGGGCTCGTTTTACCCGTCTGGGCCCGCATCGCAATCAAGTCTGGACAGACTTTGTCGATGCTCTTGGCCGCGTCCTCCTTGGCAGGAGCGGTTTTAACGTTTGAGCCAAACGAAACCGTTTGCCCGGGCAACTTCGCATCGTCGCCGAATTTTTCCTCGATTGTCGTCTTCGTTATTGTTTTAGTGATTTTTTCAATTTTTTCTATTTTTTCAACTTTCGGACCTGTCACGATCGTTATTTTTTCGTCCTTTTTTCCACTCTTGTCGAGACCAATAACAGGATCATCCGGACCAAAAAATGGGCTTTCTGGACGTTCGTACTCCCGAATGGTCGTCGTCTTAGTAATTACGGACTGACCGGACTTAGGATCGCCTTCCGTAGTAACGATCGTTTTCGTCGAGACGACCGTTCCGGTCGGCTCTTCGATTCCTAAATTCCTAAATTCCCTCGAGAATCCGGGATCAACGTCCCCGACTCGCTCAGGACTTCGCGAAAAATCGGGTTCGTCGCTACCGGAGATATCTTCGAATTGAGCTAAACAACGACCTACAGCACCTTCCGCCTCTTTACTCGAGCGCGTATCGTCACGTTTAACCCCCGACCACCCTTCCTTCGCTAACTTCTCCTTCTCTTTTTCTGCGTCTTGTATAACACCTGTTAATTAAGTATTAAACATTTTAGCCATCGAAAAACATAATAAAACGTAATATCGTCGCATTTTCATTTTTTTCACTCTTTTTTCTTCGATTTTCTTTTCCAATTACATATCATGTTGACATCATTAGTGTAAGCTGGCTGAATAATTTTTGGCCATTGATGGAGAGCAGCAGTTAAACTTCGCCGTGGTAATACTTGTGCTTAGTGTTCGTGCTGTGGAGCAGCTATCTTTCCACAATGTCATTTTTTATTCTTATTGTCTTCATTTTTCAAATCAGAATAAATTTTCTAATGTACGTAACACTGCATTGTTTCGAGATATTATTATTTATTATTGTTATTATTATTGTTGTTAATAAATTTGGAAAAGCATGTCAAGTATGCTCTCGAAACGATTGATTAAAACATTGGTAAGAATTTTGTTTCCATTTGAATGATCGTTAACAATTATAAATAGTAAACATTGATTACAAACTCAAATTTTTAATATTCATATTGCTTTCGTTTAAGAGTAATGGATGTTTCTTTTTAAAATGTTGGTCCATAAAAATAAAAGAGTAGCACGACTGATCCAAAATGACAGCTGCTCCGTGCGCCCACACAGCCAGTTCATGCAACGCCAAACAATTGCAGCTTCTTGATCATTTATTCGTTTTTATTTTTATTGTCTTTTTTATCTTGCTGGAATAAATTTGAAGAGGAAAATTACGGAAAAGTAGAGAAAGAGAGCATTAGTGAGTCAACGATAGAATGAATGTTTTCCAATTTGTTTATTCTTTTCGGTGATATCCACGATGTAGTTCCATATGACGCAAAGCGAGAATAATCGACACATTGTAATAATAATATCACGCAGTGTGTTATGTTTAAAAATATAAAGAATAATAGATAATTTAATAAATAAATCATTAAGCAAGCCTTTTAGAGTCGTTGAGATCTGCGCCGGGTGTCAATAGCCTGCTCATTAAAAATAATAATAAAGATAACCATAATATCAATAATCTCCAAATTGTTATAAATAAGTGGGTTATTTAAGTCGTAAGCATCCGGGTGCTCTATGACGTATAAAAAATATAAAAAATTCCTCGCCACAATTTGTTCACAGCGCGACAAAGCTACGTCGTCTTTTTATATAGATATTTCAATCGTTAATGGAGATCAAAAATCGTGCCTCGAATAATTTCCCATTGAACATATTCTCTGTTCACGAAACGGGCTTCAAAAGTAGACTTTACTCGTCGGCACGTTTTTGTTTCTCAAATTCAAAGCGTAGGCATCGACCTTGACTTCTACGCTTTTTTATTTTCCAATTCTGTTTGCTGTTTTCAACGCAAAAGTGAGCGAGCAACCCATATATTCTAACGAATCACCTGCACAATTTTCGTACATGCTTCATGAGGTTACTAACTTATGTTTGAGACTAGATATTTATGTTCGTATATAATATAAAATTTCGTGTATTTATTTATGCGTAGATACGTTTGAAAATTTTATTAAAAAAATGTACTTTTTGATTTTTTGGAATAATTTGAAGATAGAGCAAATTTTTTTAAGGAGTCTTTGTTTTCAAAATGAATTTTCTACCAAGAATATTTGGCATTGGGACAAATATTTATTTTCACTTAGGAAGAAAACGTGTCTGCCCAGAAATAAATACAAAGACAGAGAAAAAGAGAGAAAGAGAGAGAGAGAGTGAGAGATAGAAGGAAGAAAGAGAGAAAAGAGAAACCACGAGACAATTTTTTAATTTTAGAAGTAATAAGTAAAATTAAATAAATTAAATGCCCCGCTGCTAAGGCAAAGCTTTGCCCCTTGAACCATTAACGTTTTGTTTAATGAAAAAAAAAAATTTTTGTTCGGAAGCCGATTTACTTACCGGTAACAAGTCTGTTGGCATCCTCGTAAACTCTTTGACGGTTTTTATTGTCATCATCCGGTGTCTCGGCAGTCTTTTTCGTCATTGTGTCCGAGATTTGACACTTGTGTGCTAGGTACTCCGCCATATCGTCATAGAGCTCTTTCTCTTCGCTGGCGTATTTATCTTTTATGGGAGTCGACGTACCGTTGAATACAGTGCCGTTCGTGATAGTGACATGCTGTTTAGCTGTCAGGTGCAAAAGAGAGAATATGTGTTTTCATGAAATTATAAAAACAAAATCAAGGTAAATGAAAATAAATATGTAAAAAGCATATCGAAAGAGTGAAACGTTGTGCTTTGTCTCGAATGATCGACATCTCAGAAATTTCAAAATTTCGGAGAAGGCGACTCGTTTAAAATTCTAATTTAGTTATGCATCAAAAAACTAGTTGATCCCAAACCGCTTCTTTTTATTGCTGAATGCGAGAGAAATCTCAGCAAGTATTTCTCTCGTTCGTTGAGACAGGTGAAACGACCGTAGAAACAAACACGTAAGAGAACGTATGTGAAAAAGCGAATGCACACGAGTCTCAGACAAAGAGTGAACGTGACGACGGCGAGTAATAACGTGTCAAATATTTGCGGCGTATGAGACGCGCGTCGTCTTGCTTTTGCGAGCGGTGACTAAAAGCCGCGCGAACAGTGATTCAGTGCGTTTCTGTCTTCGCTGCTGCTCTTCTACCAACCGAATGGCGAAAGAATTTCAACGCTCATTACGGATCACTGCCTTTAATTCGAAAAGTGACATCACTGGCGTTTCCTTCTACTATAAAATCGTCGCACTCTCGGAAGATATCGCTTGACCTACTCGCGTACGCGTTCAGTTCAATCGAGAGCGATTTATTTATCTCGTCTCGTGAAAAAAAAATCGACGAATTTCAACGGTTTCGAATATTTTTTACAAAATCTTTTCAATGTGAGTTCAAAGGAGATCTTGAACGCTTGTCGGACTTACTCGGTTTGCGCGTCACGCTTCCCATTCCACTGAGATCCTCAACGGACTCGGAATCCTGAAAACATTGAAACTGTTAAGCAATTAGCAAGAACTTGCGCACACTAGCGCTAGATTTACACATATATGAGATTCTTGATGGATGAGGTAATTTCGCATTCCAGAGTGAACAATAGTGGGAAGTGGATAATGAGAAGACTCGTCAATTGTAACCGATTTTAAATTCAGTAATAACTCACGAGTAACATAACGTATGATTTTAAGTTAATGAGTCCTCAGAGTTGAGAAAATAATCCTTCACTTTTTTTTGGAATAATTGTTCATGAAATATCGTATTTACCTTCATGCGATCCGGTTCGTCGTATTCCTGGTCCAATTTTGAATCGAGCGTGCCATCCCGACGAAGAGAGGAATCCCTTGACGGTCCTAATTCTTCCTTCAACGAGTCGAAACCCGGTTGATCGAGTCTCACTCTGGCGACGGCTTTCTCTACGTCGTCCGTTACTAATTCAACATTGAATATACAAGATTTGACGATATCTTCGCGGCCGATCTTATTCAGCGCCTTTTCCAGCGTATTGCCTGAAAGAAAAAAAATTTATCTCAACGAAGAAATCATTTTTAATTTACCAATAATGTTTTTTTTATGAACTTAAAACGTCCGGAAAATTAGTTCACGGGCCACTATCTCTGATAATTCCTGGACCAATTATTCAATACAGCAAACGAAGTTAAATTCAGCATAACGAACCTCCTTCACGCGCAATTTGAACTCGCGAAGGTGGTGCTCGATTGAATATTAACGAGAGCTCGCTCGTGTATCCAGCCACTTCGGGATTTTCATATTCTTGATAGAGCGATATAAACATTTTAAACGTTCAAAAAAAGAACGAACTTCTAAAGCACTGTGATCACAATTGCCACGATATTTTTCGCAGCGATGCAAATTCCTTTTTTTTTCCTCAACGCACCAGGAGAGAAAAAATCATGAATAAATAAAAAGATAATTCCTTGAGACAGAGAATGAAATTCACTGCACGTTCGCAAGATTGTTTAAGCTCGCGTACCACCTTCGCGTTGCTGCGAGCACTGAACTGCCGTTTGTTGTTCACGATAATAGTTAACGTGTACGTTCGTTGTTACATCGCCGCGGCAAATCAATTAGCACGAAGGCGAATCGAAAGAAGAGAGAGAAGAAAAGGAAGGGGAAAGCACGATACATGGAGTATTTTTTATGTCAGGAATAATAATACTAGCGGTGAGATCATAAACTACGCATCGAGCAGAGATTCCGAGCTGTTTGCCTCTTGCTCCATCCTTCTCTCAAACTGGTTTCTCTCTTCTCCGATTTTTTTCATCACCGATGACTACTACTTATTATTTTTATATATTTTCGGAGCTTCTATATCGGGGGATTACGCGATTATTAATAAACGCGGATAATTCATAATTTCCTGGCGGAAGATGCGGGGCTCGTTCATTGGGGACAAGGTCGTTGTTAAAATGAAACTCACGTCATTCCGATGCAACCGATCGAGCTGAGAAAAATGATTTTCTTTTCGGAAAAAGGTAGAATATTTATTCTCTTGAATTCTCGTCATCGATGAATCGCTGTCGTATTTTATCTTCCACTCTTTATGAGTCTTTTTATCGCGAAAGGTTAAGGTCAACGGCTCTAGACGAATATTAATCTCGAATTCTCAATACGAATTAGCGTTTTTTCCCCCATAGAGTCTTCGTATACTTCAAGAGTTTATTTCGAATTTAAAACGTACCGGTGGCTTTATTGCCATTTCCTTGCCAGACTTTGAGCATCGCTGCTGCTTGTAACGCAGGCTTCCCAGGATAATCTGTCTTTATCGTATCAACTTCGTTCGGCGATATATTTAATTCTTCAGCTAATTTTTCCCAATCGCGGTCCAAAAGATTGGCGATATCCGTTAGTCGAATCGTTGCTCTGTGTATCGTGTCGGGTCTGCCTGAAAATCGGGAAACAAATATTCAACAACTATTTCTTTGACGTAAATTAATTTTTGCGTTATTCAAATGGAAAGATGCATTTAAATGAAAACAAGAATAAGTAATTACTTACTTATACCACCGTCTCTTAAGAAACTGTAATTCTTCGACAATTCCAAGAGGTCCAACTCCGAGTGTCCAGTTTCCGGTGAAATTTTTTCGGGTAATAGTATGTTAAGCGTGCAAATGGGTGTCTGTGGAGGTTCGCCTTTTGGAATTTTAGGCTCACTCATGAACATTATCCGACCGACCATGTCAGCCGCGTCTGGATCTTTTATTCTGGCCGTGAATGGAACTCTGTTTTCTTTGAAGGCGCGGAACGGCAATTGCAGTTGCTCCCCGCTCTTCATTACGGGGACTAAGTTACCAGCGAATTCCATGTACTGAGTTTTACCTTCAAGAACCTATGAAAAAAGTTAGAATAAACAAAATTAAAATGTTGTTATTCAAAGTTCATATCTCTTATTAGTGCACGTTGGAATTGAATTCTTTTCCATTGTGTTTTTTATTACAAATATTATAAAAAATAATTTTTCAGTATTGGGCTTTATAATTTAGCAATGATTTTCTGTATAAGTATTTAAAAATTTATGTCATATATCGAATAGTTTCGAACTTCGAAAATCTCAAAAATGGAAATTTCTCTTTTAATTTTTCATTTAGAATAGTGGCATTTGTTAGAAACATAAGATTCATTATACGTTTACGCTTCTGTTTACACGAAACGATAATAACGTGATAACAAGTTTTATAATAATTTAGTTTAGTTCTCTCCGTAAAAAAAATCACTCAAAGGAAATTGATGTTAATCTCACTTCAACATCTCGACTCTTCGCTACTTCTGTAAAGTGTTCCTGATTCTCTAAAGTTTTGTCCTCCTTGTCGTCGGTCATGCAGAAGACTCGGAGTCTGGCTTCGAGCGGGTCGACGCGCTTTGCAAAAACGACAAATCTGGAAAAACACAAGAGGGCGTTCTACTGAAATTTCGTCTCAGGAAGAATTGATTATTTTAATTTTATTATGCCAAACTTTTATTTTCATTTGAAAAAAATGAAAATAGAAAATAAAAATGAAGTTAAACTTTTTACTCACTTAGCCATAAATGGTACATGGGTTGCGTGTGTGTAGAGCTCCGTAGCCATTCTCGTAGCTTCGCTTATGTTTCGACAATCCATGAGCCAAAATCTCGCGGACACGGTCGTCGTGAAGGAAACACAGTCCTTGACGAAAGTCAATGGCGTTGATCCGGTTACGTCCTCCCAGACCGCCCGAGACTGACCCCCTGAACGACATACATGCCAAGTCCAATAACATTATTAAAATATGTCCGTGCATCAGATACGCCAGTGGCGGAAGAGAGGAAAGTTTGGTGATCGGTGAGAAAATTCAGTTACTCATATTTCCGGTTACTCGTCTCAAATACGTTTGCAATAACGACAAATTGAATCATGAAAATCCAAATAGTTACGTTTAATATTAAAATTCCATCAGAGGGTCTTGGAAGTAAAATATAGTTTTATTTTTTTTAAGATAAATATAAGTTCGTTCGTTTGAAAACAAAAAATTTGGTTTCACAATTGTACTTGATCGAGTATTTTTTAATTCGTGCTTTTTTTTCACTTCTGATTCCTTTTAATCATGTGCTCTTGACAAAAATTGTCGATAGGAAGGAATAAAATGTCATCCGTATGATAATGCTTGCGAAATAACGAGAGTGAGAGAGAAGCCGACATTGGCTGATGAAAAAGCAAAGTGTGTGAGGCGTTTTTAAAGCGTTTTCAATAAAATAATGAATCGATGACATGAATAGGTGTTCGATTTGCTCGAAGTGGTAATTCGTTCGTACAAGAAAAAAATAACAAGTTGCATGCATTCGACTCATACGTTCTCGCTCCGACGCGAAACAATTTTATATTTCAATGTTTCTTGCACATTCCTGCATATTCGAAGTGATCGATTTCAATCCGACGACGCAGTAAGAAACGAGAGAAATATAAAACGTAGAACAAAATGCCGCAACGAGGATTATTCACGACGCTCATTTGCTTTTTTTTTCCTTCTTAATTCCACAACATTCTTGAGTATTCTCAAGTGGTCATTTTTAAGTGTTCTTTCTGCATTCTTTTCTACTGAATCGATGAGTCGAATATGCAATATAAAATCTATCCTCTAAGCAGTAACCAGTCAAACGAATGTGCTGAAACATAAACTATCGATTTAGAGATTACGAATGGGAGCTAGAATTAATTACGTAAAATATATATCGAAAAAAAAAGGAAACAGAAAAAAGTTGTATCTACGTTAATTAATGATCCATACCTAAATGACTCAATCCTAACAATACGCAAGCATTAACAATGAATCACAACAAGATATATGTATACAACAATGGTACTCAGAATAACATGTTTTCTATGGAAACACATGCAGCTACCATCTGCCTTGCGTATCTCTGCCCGACATGGATTTTCTATCTATCTCTCTCGTTCTCTCGCTTTCTCGCACCCTCTCTCTCTCCCCCTCTTTCTCTCTCTTTATCTTTGAATTTGTGAACGGCTCGATTGCGATGGTAGCTTTTTTGATTTTTTTTCTATATCTATATATTTTTTTTTCATTTACGGAAAGAGATGTTTCAGTAAGCTGGTCGCCGCTCTACAATGTTACGTGCAAGCATATATTACCAGTTATACTGCACAGAAGCCTGAGGGTCGGTGCATCCCCGGAGTATTGATTTATCATTCCCTTGTTCGCCGCTTGAGGCACCGGTATTGTCAGTGTTATCGGTTTATGGAACTTTCTTCGTCTCGGCTCCACCGTCACTATCGGAGACACGGCCACTCGGTTGCCTAATAACTTAGCCACGAGTTCTGCTGGGATTGGATGCGCCTGAAATTTTTTTTTTTAATTTTAATTTCTTAATATTATTTTATTAGTCGTGAGGCTATATTACAGGCTCTTAATTTTACATATCTCTTAATTTATTTTATGGATTAATTAATTTTATGTAAGACTTTTTAGCCAGTACATTGTTTTTTAATTTATGAAAAGTTATTCAAGGGTGGCTCGAGACTCTACAGCTTCTTCGTGAGAATGTAAAATTTTTTTTACCTGCAGACCAACTCTGATTTTTTTTGTAAGAGCCGCAGGCGGGAAAACTGCCTGGACCTGAGGTACGGCTGACGATGAAACAGTTCCACCTTCCGGGCCAACGGCATGGACTTCTTGTCGGATGCGCGAGACAACCGCGAAATAGTGAGGAAAGTCTACCGTCAAAACTCTCACGATTCTCGACGTTTGGAGATCCTCGAGCTGGCTTAGTTCTGGAATTTTATTCGGATGTTAAAAATGGATATTTCTTCGTCGAAAAAAAATGTATAAAAAATAAGATTTTTACCTTCCCCCTCAAAGCTCTCGTTTAGCACATCCTGAACAGCCTCCTCGCTGGCCTCCAGGGTGTGCTCGCGCCAAGTCTCTCCATTGTCTGATCGCAGAATAACAATTTCTCTCTCTTTTCCTCGAAGCGAGGCAAAATGAGGTACCTCTATAATTACTGGTCTGAAATTATTTATAAATTTTAAATTCTTGCATTATAAAAGTTTTATATTTAAAAAAATAAAATCGAGTCGCAAAACTTTTCTCTGCATACGATAATAGAAAAAATGAATTTCATTATTATTTTTATCATTATTAAATTGTAATATTGTGGTATAAAATGTACCCCAAGAATTTGGCTCCAACCGGTCCAAGTTCCAGGATCCTACTGGCCAGTGCCTCGCCCTCCATTAACGGTGGTGGATTTGTCAATTTATCCCTCTTGAGATATCTGCAAGTGACTCGCATGGGCATTGCCGCTTTTCTCGGTGGGACGATAACGCGAACGCCGCTGTGGCGACAGCCGCGCATCGCACCTCCTCGGGCGTCCACCAGAAACGAGACCAAAAAGCTGTGCATAAATTCAAATTAGACAAATTTCACACTCTAACGAGGACGTTCCAGCGAAGCATTAAAAAAAAAGTTAAATTATGGTTTATATAAAAATATTAAAAATAATTCTTCTACGGCTGAAACTTCCTCAGTAAAAATAATGAGCATCAGTAAGAGACCTTAAAAAAAATCAATTAAACAGTGAGTCCTTTAAATTTACGATCGATGACAACTTAATCGTGTTAAGAACGAAAATATTAATAATCCACAGGTTATGCGCAAATATCTGAAAGGCCAATTCGTACAATTACATTACGTAGCTCAAAGGTAAATAAATGGTAAATAAAAAAAAATGTTCCATAAAATGCTGCTCGTTTTTATGGAATCTTAACGTAATTAAAATTGCGTTACGTTCATTAAAAGTTGCGTGTATGCTCGTGGTGCGCATTTTGTTAATCACGAATATTTACACTGACAACAACGATTCGTCGATTATCCTTTGACCTTTTCAGTGAATTTACTCGACAAACGTACTTTTCATTTAATATCGTACATTTCATTGTCTCTGCAAGCAACGTGTAGAAGTTTCAGAATATATGTGCTGAAAATATTCACAGTCTTTCGCTCTCTTCGAAAATAAAATCGTCATGTATGACAAGTGTTATTTTTTTTTTGGTGAATTGACTCGGGAAGTGCACAATTAAAGGAATAATGGATTTTTTATTCATCTTTTTGTATATTGATGGATGATCGATTATGACATTTAATGAGTCGATGAAGTGCCGCAACATTGAGCTAAATCAAAGTTGAAGCGACGAAAAGGCTGATAAATCGTCAAGTCAATACACAAGAGTACATATGCACAGGATGTCTTGAATAAAATTCTCGATTGTAGAATATTAAAAAAAAAATTATTTAAAAAATGCACTCAGGACGGAAAATGCATTTTATGCATTTTATGAAATCTTTGTAATTTCCAGACATCCTGTACGGTGGATAAAAATTGTAATAAAAAAATTCTTCAAAAGAATTACCATTTAGCGTAAACGGTAATTAAAATCTATATACGATTGTCAAGTATTACGAGCTAAAAATAAAATATATTTTCAAATTCATTTCCTACTTCGATAATCGAACTAAACCTAAATTTTGCTACGATAAACTAATTCAGCAGCGTTTCCTCCAGCCACTACGTACTATCGTCATTTTTAAACTAACATACATACATATAAATCTTTAACAGAGAGTGCTGGCGAGCAATAAGGTACGTGGCGCTTCGAAATAAATTCGATGCAGCGAATAATTTTTTTAAAAACAAATGAAAAGTAATAAACGAATGGAACAAAAAAAATTAATAGGCTTTGTGCAAAATTGACGAGAAGGAAGTTTCACTTACTTTCTCCATGATGGAATTCTGCGAGTAGCGCAAACAAAATAAAAGAAAATATCGGAAACAAAATAAAGTTCGCGTTAGTCTTATGCTTGTACATCGAGTTCCTGGTCATGATAATCGTGTCCAATGGCAATATGCATAATATATATAATACGTATATATATTATTTTAATGATATTGCAACGACGTTGACTCGCTGAGTCGTTTATCAAAATTTTTCATTTTTTTTCCAAATTTTCTCATTTTGGAGAATTTCAAATTTTTCATCATCGATTTGTTCTTTTTACACGAGAAAGAAAAACCAATAATAATTATGTATTATAGTAGAGATTTGTCGTGGTGTAGCACTCCACTCACACTGTACGAGGTACAAAATATAAATTATAATTATACGTGTAAAAATGTTTGAAAGAATGTATTTACACATGTATGGACGAAAGGAGGAATAATAAAAAGAGTCACAAAAGCCTGAACATTGTGCAAACAACGTAACAACCTGAATTTATATTATCCACACATAGAGTAACAGCTACTTGCTAAGTAATGTGCAGCACGATGATTTCACCCTCTCTACTCCTGATCAAAATGAAAATATGAAAAAAAAAATAAGTAGAGAAAAAACCTAGAGATCGACACAGAAATCGCCCTTGGCAAAAATGTTGCCAAGAACGCACAGAAGAATAAGGAATTTTGGTGAAAATAATTTTTGGCAAAATTTTCACCTCGTTTTTCCAACGTGACAGGATTTTCTTTTTCATTTTCTATCGGTATTGTTCTTCTTTTATTTATTGTTAAGTAATTTTATATCGATTTGAGCTACGAATTTGGGAAATAAAAAAAATAAAATTAGTCCAATCCAGAGTTTTAATTTTGAAAGAAATTGGCCGAAAGTGAGTATTAGATTAGAATAGAGATAATAAAATTGATAAATGGGTAATTATTTATAGTGTACCTGTCCCTCCACATTCCTTGTCCTTTTGATACGATACCAAGGGCAGCCAGCGATGAATTTAACGACTCTATTGACGCTCTAATTTCGGAACAGAACTGCTTTTAATTATGATAAAAAAGATGGAAGAAACAAAATGTAAAAAAAATATATATTTATATATAAATATATATGTAAATATATACATTTCTATATCGTGCTGCATGCTCTCCTAGTTTCTTCGTCTCCTTTTTTGTCCTTTTTAATTCAGCTCAGATTTAAGTGAATAATTATGTAATAAATACAATATACGTGCAATTACAGCCCACTCTTTTCCCGTAAAAATTATTAATCTAGTAAACTACAGGCGCTAATCGTTCAGCGGTGAATGCGAATTGAATGATGTTACGATTTTAAACTAATGAATCCTCTCTCCTCTTCACCCTTCGACGATGAGAGTGCCGACGCTGATATGATGTGATGCAAAAAAGTGAAGATTTTTTTACACAGAAATTAGCAATTTTGCTCCGATGTTTAAAAAAAATTTTAATTTAACTTTTTGTCAAGATTTCTTCGTTTCGTGGATATTTTTTAAATTCTGAAACATTTTTTATACACGAGCTCGCACACACTCTCACATTTTGAACACTTTTTTAACCAGAATTTATCACAAACTTAAAAAAGCGTGTTTATGACAATAATTGTAAAAAAATTGATTATTTAAATGGCAAACAAATTATAATAGAGCAACTTTACTGATTTCGATGTAAAAAAATTTTAAATTCAAATAAATTATAAAAGTGAATCGACTTTTGAAAAAAAGAGTGACGAATTATTTGGTGAATGAAACGTTCTCTCACGTTTGTGACCTTCTAAATAAATGAGCGACCCCTTTCAGTTAATTCAAATTCTGCAAAGAGATAACAAAAGTTGAGTAAACAATTATTAAATTCGTGACAATGGGGAAGGAGCTTTGAATTATTTTTCACTGTGTGAAAGTGTCGTTGATCGCAGTGTTGAATGAAACTGATGAAATCGTCACGAGTAATAACGAGATTACGGTCGACGCCGCCTGTCTTGGACATCGCACATTTGTATTCTCGACGAAGCGTTGAAACGCTTCGAACCGAAATAGACGAATAGACGAAAGTACCGATAGACGAGATCGTAGAATGAATTTTATTTATGACGATACGTGAATGAATTTGCAGCTTGATGCAATCGTTAATTATCAAATTCAAATATTGATTAACATTCTTCATGTTCTTTTTGCAAATTTTTCGAAATTCTCGTTTCTGTTTCTCAAAAATCCAAAGAGTGCAGGTTTTCGAGTTAGAAAAAGTCGTGATAATAAAAAAAAACAAAAGAAATTGTTCTTTCTTTCTTCTCATGCCAGGTTTCTGTGCAAACATTCTCTCCTTGCTGGATTATTATTTTGCCCTTTCGGGCTCCTTGATTATTTCGTGTTTCTTTTTTTTTTTAATTTGGAGATTAGTACCACAGTGCCCATTTTTCTCTCGATTAGTAAACAGACTCACGACGAGGGAGATTTATATTCAATTTTTGTCATAAAAATTTCAAACAAGATTTACAAATAGCCCAAAATGAATTTTACTATTTTTATGCTACGTTCCAAATCTCCCTCACGAATATCCTGGCAAAGTCGTTTTGATTTTAATTCAAGTAAAAGAAAATGAACTTCCTTTCTAAAAAATATTCCATACGTACTATTTTATAATTTATAATCAGTTATGAAAAAGGGGAATGAAAATTGAATTTTTCTTGGATTCGTTATTTTCGATGATATGATCAAAGCAATTTTGCCAGTCGTTTCGACGTTGAAAAAGAAAAGGTCAAGAACGTTAGTATACGGAAAACTACTTCCGAGTCACCCACGCTGTCACACGCACACACCATATCACACTATAATACACAAAATTATTGTCTGATTGTGAGATTTATCAACCTCATTATTTATATACACGATACAAGTAAATAAAACTAAAAATCAACGAAAAATGTATTATCGATTATACACAGTTCTCAGCGAGAACGAAGCTGTCGTCTGTTCGTGACGATTTGTTTTGGCCATTTTCAGTCTTTATGCAAGTACTTGTTACTTTTGAAAATTGGCACGCGTGCCTTTATTTCATAAAAATTTCACCGTGATAGTGATCGGAATGAGTTTGTGCTCGGTACGATTGTTAAAAAAAAAACGTCTACATACCCAACGTGCACTGGATGCCTATTGATGTCGACGTTGTCCGGCTTCATATTGGCTGCACTCGTTCGATGATAACTTTCCTTCGTTATTAACTCTGTGAGGACGATTTTCAAGTTTTTTTTACCATTTCTGTTACTGTTTGTTATTAATTTGAAACTTTTCTACTACTTTTAAATTTCTTCGAGCACATAAATTTCATGTCCAAATTACTAAATTACAAGAGAAACTAATTTTTCCTTTTACTAAGAATAAATATTACCATAGAATAAGAATGAAAAAAGCTCTATATTTAAATACTTTGTAAATTAATAATAATTCTAATAAAAAATGATTTTACCAGAATGTCGATTATCTCTCTCGTCGTCTGTGACGTTGACCCTCATAGAATCGTCTCCCATGGATTTCATGTCATCAACAGTCATGTAACGATACTGCTGTTGGTCGCTGAGCATCGGATCTTCGCCTATGAAAAATAAATGTCCAATCAGTGAAAATAATAATTGTTATAATGAAAAAAAAATCATATGAAACTTTCAACGAAATCTCAATGAGAATTTCGCGATATGACAATATTTCTGAATTTTTGTACAGCGATAACGACAAATACTGGATATGTAATCATGAATATAAATGTAATAGTACACGAAGGTATATGAGCCGATAATCGGTGAAAATACAGGACTGTGCAAACAAAATACTAATCTAAATTCATTTCTGATCAAGGAATAAAATAAAGCTGAAAAACAAAGCTGCAAATGATTATTTACTTAGTGAATAAATGCATTTGAAGTATAACAATAAATGTATTTTTGTCTTGAATAAATGTGTGTTGTTAGCTCAATGTTTTAAGAAATGTTTGTTTTGCTAGATACTTTTTTCACTAACGATTTTTGCATGTTTCTGTTCGATGAATACGTCATTGTGAGCGAATCAAAAATATTTCTTTCACGAAGGATTTTTATGGTTTCTCCAAATGATATTGATCTGGGAATTGATGATGGACGGAAAAAAGTTTGTTTTTGAATGTAACTACGGAAGATCGAGCGTTCACGAGTGATAATCAATTCGACACGTATAGGAAATTCTTACGGTCGCAGCCGAAGTTCCATCTGCTCCGGCTCGACGTCAAAATTGACCCATATAATCAAGTATTTTCGGTTATTCGGGTTTAACAGCTTCCTGCCCGTTTCTCCATAAATTCGTAAAAGTAAACATAGCTATTGTAAACTTTGGAGAACGATAATTTACGCGAAAGTTTTTCCATCTGTTTGCGTCATGTTCCCGAAACAGTTAAAAAAAAAGGAGCGAAAGAACAATTATTTTCGTAAATCCGAGACCCGCGATATTTGTTTTGCGCGTTTTTTCGCAAATTCGCATAGTTCTCTGCGAACGTTCACGCTTGACTACTCTCGTAGCTTATTGTATAAGGCTTCGAATATATTTCAGGAATGTGCGAGCCGGTAATGACCAATTGACCCACGAATTCAAAACCCACGCCCGTCTCTCCTTCTTCTCGTAATTCCTGATTATTTGGAAAATCGACACGTTCCCAGGGCTTTGCTTTTTTTTCGCGTCGTCTGGTGATGAGTATAATTTTTTTTTAATACGTTATATGTATGGTAAATTTGTTCTTTATCATACTCATGAATTTTATTACTTGAAACTATTAAATTATAAGCACGAGGATGATTGAATAAATATTAAAAATTGAACCGGATTGAAATTAATTGGTATCGAAATTTGAAAGATTGGCAATTTTTGTAATTTTGGATTTTTCGCGCAGTGCTGTGTAGCGATAAAACCGAGCGCGAAGTTATGTGACGGCTGCGCGGTGTATAGGTACGCTGAAAAAAATAAAGCCGGGTCAGGGAGAGCGATGATGTCATGAAACATTAAATAATCATGAATTAACAGAATACTCTGGGAAATAATTTACCAGTCATCGTTAGTCCATCAGCAAATTTGCCTTTTCATTTTTTAGCGATAAAAATGCAATGCATGTTTATTTTCAAAAAAAGAAAAACTATAAAGTGGAAACTTTGTTCATTTTATCAACGACAACGATCTTTTTTTAATAAACAAAAAAATTAATAATTTTAAAATTTTCGTCGTACGCAGAAAATTTTATTTTTTTTATCCGCGAGAAGATTCACCGCTCGATTCGAGATATCTTCACAAGAGCAAGAAAGAGGAAAAAATAAAAATAACTACGCGAACGAATCGACAGGGGGTTGAAGTGTTTTGAGATCATAATGTGAATACCGAGAATTTAATGATCGTGTATTGTCATTGATGATTTTAGAGCTTCACTTTTGGATTTTGCTCAAATATTTTTATATCTACTCGGAGTTCCTATTTCTCACGTATGAATAATTTACTTCATTTTTTTTCCTGTTAATCTCAAATATCAAACAAAAAACGAAAAAATAACAAGTTAATAATACCGTCATTGATTCTACTGATAAATTTTTCAATTTTACCCGAATATTGTTACTATTTTCGTTTTTCATGTCTCAGATACATGCTGAATGTTAATCCGATTGAATTTCATTCGTTTTACGCGCCAGCCTCGCTGAAAGAGTTTCAATGGTGCTCCAGTCAATTTCGTTTCGGTTCAAGCATTTTCAACGATTTTTACGAATTAGTTATATTAAGGTTGAGGTTCGAGGCACCTCTCCGACATTTGGCCTCGCGGGCCCTCGAGGAGCGATTCTCTCCAGATTCACCAGCCGCAGATACCGAGACGATAGCGCGATGAGAGAGAGAGACAGAGAGAGAAAATAAAACACGAATAAAAAGCTCTCTGCTTAATCGAATAGAATCTATGCGAGCCGCATCCTCGGGTGAGCTCGCAAGGGGAGTGAGCTTCGGAACACAGACGCGTCATAGACGAGAATAGTTGATGACTGCTAGTAAAATTTATGTTCCCGTGTGACCTATAAACGGAGAAGGTCGTCCCGAATTCGCCATACGGCGTTTACTCTTCCGTTCGCATTCGCGTTTCCTTTTCCTCCCAGTTTTTCCTTCCGCCAACTTGACTCGAGTGTTCGTCTCGAAACGCGAGAAAAAAAAATCGAATCCGACCCCAAAATTCTCCAAATTTCGTATTATATTATTTTTTCATTTAAAAAAAAAATTAATGATAAAATTACACCGGGTGCAATCATGAATGAATCAGAATGAACGATATTTAGAAAAAAATATTGAAAATGTATAAAATTTTTTTAAAAAATGTGTAAATGGGGTTTATACATAGATGAAGGGAAAAATAAAAGTGATCTTAATCGAGGGTAATTGACTCGATAAATTCAGGCTTCGTTGATTGAGTCTCTCGCTAGGTTAAATGTAATTCCCTCTCTTCTTTTCGCATCAGGCGAGGTCTTCTCTCTTTTCCTCTCGTTATGGGAGAGAGACGGAGAGTGACACATCGTCGAAACGTAATATAAATGGACCATTCACATGTATTGCGGTTGCAAGCTCTCCCTCTCTCTGTCTCTCTCTCTCTCTCTACCTGACCCAGTTATATGATATGAATACCAATCACTTCCTTCATGCAGTTTTCAACGATGAGTACCATACTTGCAAACATGATGTAATCAAATTACAGATGCGTTGCAAAATGCACGCAGGAAGTTCATTGTGTTTACAAATTGAATTACGTTATTAAGGATTTATTTTTCTACTTTTTTTAATCGTGTACCGTGCCATCGAATTTTCATAGATTTTTTTTGCATTCACTACCAATAATAATGGTGTTTTGTTGACATTTGGGTCTCGATTAATTACAAATCTTATACGACATACGTGTGTTGACGATGGATTTGTGGAAATATTATGAAGGATTTTTAGAATAGTTGACACGTGGTTGAAAAATGTTTGAGGAATGTAAAAATTTTTTTTTTTTGGTATTAAAGACTTGAAATGAAAACTATAATGATGCCAATCATGAGTATTATCGTTTCGTTTGTATACGCGCATTAAGAAATGACACTTGCTGCACGCATGTGATGTGTAGTTGACATTTGGGTCACACGGAGAATAAATATAGTGTATTTTATCGTTAAATTCCGATACAACTAATTTTTCAAGATTTTATCAACGTCTTGATAAAAAATGAATGGTTTGATATTAAATTTAAAAGGATTTAAATTTTCTGATAATTTTTCCATGTATTTTTAAACAGAATAATCTTTGTAAAACTTAAGAAAATTAATTTTGTTTGAAATTTTTCTTATCCGGCTAAAAAAATTATAATTCGTCGGTACACATCGGATTCCTGAGATTTTTCTTCAAGTTTCAGTAAGGGATGAAAAAAGGATAAAAAATAAAATTTCCTCGTTCTCTATCCATTAAATTAATATTTTCAAATTTGACTTGTCAGAAAATTTAATTTTCTTGTTGAAATTTGTGCAAAATTAAGTTCGCAAAATTTTTTTTCGCGTCCAGACTAAAAGCTATCCTTTTAAACATTTTTGAGTGAAATAAACGAAAACATAAAAAAATGATTTACAAATAATGTCGCTGTTCCTGTTGCGAGCACATCCGCAGCATGGCATCCTCCTCGTCTTACTCTTCTCTTTCTTGTCCTTGGCCATTGTTATGTCTCACTTGTCACGCGTTTGCAATTTGTGTACTCCTCGTACGAGACAGGGAGAGAAAGAGCGCACTGTTAAAAAAATTGACGATCCCGAGACTCGTCTCGATCGTCTCCCGAGATAAAACAATTTACACGTTTTCCGGAGGCCACATCTGTCTCGCATCAACAATTACGTTCCTGTTTTTTTCCTCCTCGTAACGAGCACTCAATTTTCGCAGTTTCACTCAATTCACAAGAATAAAAAACGAACACAATATTACTTCAATTTTTTTTAAATTTTCAACAATAAATTCAATTCCACGTATTTTTTAAACAATTTTAACAGCTTGCTGCAGCGATCGCTGCTTTTTCCTCGATTTTCTTCAATCTCTAAAAATCGTTATCAAGAGTAAAAAAATAGAAAACAAAAGATTTATCGTAACAAGTCCGACTGGACCGAGCGCGACTGATTTCGCGCGCGTTTACTTTTCGTTTCGCTTTTCTCGCCTCTTTCCGCGAGCGTGCAGGAACAGCGACGGTTTTCCGAAGATTGATACGCAAACGATCGTTCCGCGAGTCTAGAAAATGTAGTGACCTCACTTCAATGAAGCACCAATTTTATAATAGAATCCTGCTTCCCCCTTCCCTCGTATAATAACTCGGGGAGCGCGCTACGCGTAATAACGAACAAATTTATACAAGCATAAAAATGCATACACGTTGACTTTTTTGCAAAATCAGTGACGTTTGTCGGCAAAGCGCGGGATTTTCGAGTCAGCGACTCGAAGACGGAATTTTACTAAAAATTTCCTCGCGTCTGGCATTTTCTTGTTTTCTTTTTCTCCTCGCTGGATGACTTTTCCAGCTCGGTTTTCCTCGATCGGTGATGATTGGAAATCTAACCTCAGCCCAGTTACATAAAATTAGCGTATTTCGGGGGTCACTCGTGTGTAGATCTGAATTTTTGGCTCCTTGCCAGGGAGCGCGTGTCGAACTGACTTACACCGAGAGCCGCGGTTCTCGAGCATAGAAGAAAATCCCCGCCTCGCGGAAGGTACGCAACTGAGCAACATTGGCGAGCCGCGTGTGCGTTGCACGCCGCCCGCGCTATTGCGTAACAGGTATCGGGAGAATGAAAAATAAATAAACGAATAAAAAAGCTCCAGAGACGAGAGACTCGAGCGTTGAATCGAGGATACCTGTTCAAAATCGAAAATCAATTTCGAACATTCATCAATTTTACCAAACGTCAAAATAAAAAAATAAAAAAATTCAAAGTCCCGTTGACGTAACGGTACGTTTGCCATACCGGGATCATATTTCTAACGTTTCCGAAACCCTAATTTACATCGTCACCATTGGCACCTCCGCTCGCGTTTCGAGCACGACGAAAATAGAGCAAAAAATCCAAGAAAAATAAATCGTAAACTTAATCTAAAAACAGGTCGGATTGTCTTCTAGCGTCATGTAAATAATACAAATCTTAGATTTAATAATAGTAATGAGAATAACAGAGTGTATGTGTTATACGATGAATTATAATAATCATAGGAGGCGATACGTGTACGAATCTGACACGAGTGGATCCTCTGTTTTTTTCTTCTTTATTTCTGCGGATTCTTGGCATGCAGAAAACTTGCGTACGAGATTTTCGGAATTATACGTGCGCAAATCCCACGTAGCGTCGAAACTACGAGACCAAGGTCGCGGCTAAAAAAGCTATGAGTGAAACTATGCCTCGGCGTTTTCCCGTCTCGCCGCGTCGGGAAGCGACGACGATGCTCGACGATTCGCTACACTCGGAGTTCGGGGACCTCTAGCTAATTTTTCACTTGAGTCCATTTTTTTTCTCGAAAAAATACGATTTTGTCTCAATGTCTCGATGTTTGTTCTATACCACTTGAAAAAAAAATTTCTTCAAAATGAAATGACGTATTTTTAGCGAAAAAAAATAACTCCGACCTAAATTCATCCAAGATTTTTCCATGGTTTTTTATTAAGATGACGTTTAGCCCATACAAGTACGAGACACATGCAAAACGAATTTGCGATTTTCTGAGATTTTTCAAACCGTCGAAAAAAAGAAGAAAATCACATTAATCTTTGTTGGAAAGTGAACAACGTGGTTCATTTTTTTTCTTCGAAAATTGTTTATTTTCATAGAAAATAACATAGTTAGATTTCGTACGATATACGATACTTAAACATCACCTTAGAAGCAGAAGGTTTACTTGGTACCTACTCGTTTTCATGTAAAAGTGACGTGACAGACCAAAAAGTACAATGAACATGGAGGAATACAAACAACGAATATACGGGAGGATTCAACGACGGGGAACATTGACAGTGAAAAAGAGAGATAGACGGATAGACAGATAGATAGATAAAGAGAGAGAGAGAGAGAGACAGGAAGAGAGGAAGAGAGAGAGAGACAATGATAAGTGAAGTGACACAGCTGAGACAGAACTTACGAGTGTAGGTCATTTGGCCCTGGTAGTAGGAAGGGAGGTACACGTGTTGCGCGTGTGGCGGCTGTCCATAAACATTCATGGTCGCCATGCCGATCTCATCGCCACCTACGTAGTATAGTACGTCGATCGAGTATGTATACAACGTACAATTCACGAGACAATAAGTTAACCCTAAATAATCTTCGGAGATTTCGTACCCCTGAGAAGTTCGATCGATCGGTCGACAGTTTAGATTTCATTTTACATTTAATTCAGTTTTGGATAGAGGACGAGAATAAAACGCGTGAACGTCCTTTTGCTTGGAAAGGACTAAAGATTCGAATGGGAAGTGCGCGATTGTCGGGTGAATTTAATTGTCGGAATTTGAACGCATTTATGAATTTTTATTTTTTATGGAATTTTTTTATGTTTTTAATATTTTTTTTGTATAATGTCTTGGAAAAAAATATTATTTTTATCATCATTTTATTTTATGCATGAATTTAGTTTTAATCAAATTAAAAAAATGAATATTGAATATAAACTGTCGATCGTCGATTACTTCTTCGCTGGTGAGAATTCAGTTTTTCCAGACTAGATATGGCAACGTAAACGAAAAAATCAAAACAAAAAGCATCTAAACAACTACAAACATCAAGTAAAAAAAAATTAAAGAATTTCCAAATTTTTTGAATTAAAATAAATTATCAAAATTTGCCTGTACAACTAAAAAAATTCACTGGCTTATTTTGAAAATATTGAAATTATGTTTAACCAATTTTCACATTGTTGAAAAATAAAGTTTATGAAAAGAGCAAAATTAATTTGTTCTCTAAAATAAAACATGCTTCGTTGAGATTAGAGAAAAAATTGTCAGTCTTGAATGAAAGAAGCAAATAATTCTCAAACTGAGGATTAACTGATTGCGAGCTAATCTATAGCCAGAACAAAAAAATCTGATAAACCACGAGGCGAGATTTATTTTTCCTCCAAATATCAAACTTTGCACGATAGGTTGATATTTCCGGACTTTTCTTCGTTTTCATCGATTCAGGGGAAACTATCCCAAGGTCGGATATCAAGCGGGCTGATCTCAGCTACATCCGCTTCTTCAAAACTTTACACACTCGGACGGAAAATACGTAGGGTAATATCGATTCGAATAAATTTTCGGCATATTTTCACATGCAACCAGAAAACTCGGAGCATGCTTACACAAGGTGTGCGCATTTGTCTCTTTTTTTCGGGACACAAAAAATGTACTCAGAGTCATCAAAAAAGATTAGCAACAGAACATCGTAATAAAGTAACTACAAAAAAGAATCGTAATTCAAAATTTTTCGAGCTCGAAACATTCTGCAAAAAAATTCATCAACGTTTGAACGAAATTCGAATTACGATTTAAAAAATTCTCGATTGGATTTAATATCACAAAATTACATTTAAAATTTGAGAAATATTTCATAGAAGCTATTTTATAAAAGTGGAAGGTAACGGGCAAAGACTTACCACCTTCGTCCTCGCTGTCACTCATAAATGTTTCTTGCATCGACTCGGGTGCTTGAACTCTGTATTTTTCCTCGATCGTTACCGTATGCGTTGTCGTGATTATCGTTTCCGTGACGACTTTCAGAGTCTCGACGACACTTATGTATCCCAATTTTTGTGCAATGCCCAAAGCGGTTTGTCCATTCTTAATAAAAATAATATTAAGTAGAAATTAATATTCGTCGTATTTAAATTCTAGTTAAAATATGCGCACTTGAAGACGTTTATCATTAAATCAACACTCGAGAAGATTTGAGCGTGTGACGTTGGAATGTGTTTGTGAGATTTCAATGTGTGAAAAAATGTGAGTAAAAAACGCGACTCACATTAGTGACTGCGTTGGGCTTGGCTTTGCTCTCGAGAAGCAAGTTGATTACAAGAGTGTGACCTTGTTGAGCAGCTTGATGAAGTGGCGTGTAACCGGCTCCGGTGCTGCTGTCAACGGCTGCGCCGGCTCTGAGAAGGAAACGGACCATATTGACTTGCCCGAAATGCGACGCTACGTGGAGGGGTGTGTAGCCAGCCTGTTGCATCGAAAAAGAGAAAAAATACAGATTAAATCTTGAAAGGCATACCTTTAAAATATTACGTGAAGGGTTGTGCATGGGACAGTTGACACCTCGTTGAAAATTTTACTCAAAAAGGTATCAAGTACTCGTTCACTTAACGTCGACTTTGAGTTTCAGTTTATTTCAGATTGGCACGTAATGCCGCCGTTGTGTAAAAAATTTTTAAAATATGTAATTGTTACACTATGAAAAAAAAATCTTCTGATACCCCTTGATTTTTGAACAAGTGAATGCAGCGAACTGAGACTTGGAATGAAAATTTCGCTGATCGAAATTGAGTTGAGAATAATTTTGAATTTAATTCACTCTAAGTGGGTGCTAAACTCTCTCGGTCGTACCTTTGTCTTAGCGTCAACCTGGGCACCGTTCTTGACCAGGATCGTGGCGACATTAACCTTGTCTTCTTGTGCGCATAAATGAAGCGGCGTAAGTCCATTCTGTACGAAAAGAAATCATAGAATGTGAAAGTAAGTAAATAAATAAATAAATTCCAGTAAATATAAACATTCATAGAGATGAATTGTTCACCTTAGCCTTGTGATTGGTATCAGCTTTGTGCTCAATGAGTAACGTTGACATGTCAGTGTGACCTTCCTGTGAACTGAGATGAAGAGGAGTAAATCCAGCTTTCGATTCAGCGTTTGCTTTCGCTCCGTATTCCAGCAGTGTCGTCGCAATGTCCATCTGCAATAACAGATTCAACGTTTTATTACGATTTTTTTTTTGCTCTTTGACTTTGAACTTTAAGGGAGAATCACTTGCCTGGTTTTTGCGAGCTGCAATGTGAAGAGGTGTGTGTCCGTTCTTCGCCATCGCGTGAGGCGATGCGCCTTTGTCGAGCAACAGTAACGCGACGTTTTGATGATCGTAGTGCGAAGCGACGTGAAGAGGCGTTACTCCATTCTGAGAAAATTACAGATGTTTGTCAATTTTAGAATTATTATTATTAAATTATTAATCTTAATTGATGAAGAGAAAAACTAGCTTACCTTTCCTTGAGCATCTACCGGTGCGTTTTTCTGTAGCAACAGTCTCGCGACGTTCATATTTCCATATTTGGCTGCGAGATGCAACGGCGTGAAGCCCTTTTTCGTCGTAGCGGTAAGCGAAGCGCCATTTTCCAGCAAAACTGAAGCAACCTGCGAGACATAAAAATATATTCAATAAAAAAAAAATTTATTTTGATATAAAAATAAACGTTATAGGTATAGAAAAATTTAATTTGGTACAGTAATAAATATTTGATAAAGAAAAGACAAAAAGTGACCTCCTCTTGGCCTTCTTTCGCAGCAATATGGAGGGGTGTGTACAAGTCTTTCGTCGTGGCATCCACGCCAGCACCGTGTTGGAGTAAAAGCATAACGATGTCGACGTTACCCAGACGCGAGGCAACGTGAAGTGGCGTCTGTTCTTCCTAAAATCAATCACCGAGACAAGCACTCGATCAGCAGACGCCGGATAAAACGTTTCTCATTTCCTCGATGAAAAAAACTCGCAATTACGGCGGTAAACTTACTCTAGCCCTAGCATCGACCTGAGCCCCGTTCCTCAAGAGTATCCTGATTATATCCGTCTGGTTCGCTCTTGCCGCGAGGTGAAGTGGCGTCTCGCCTCGTACTGTCGGAATATCTGGACTAGCTTCGTTTTGCAATAAATAAATAACGATGTTCATACATCCCATGAAACTTGCGACGTGCAGAGGCGTTAATCCAGACTAAAAAAAGAAAAAAGTAATTATTCGTTTTTGTTCAATTTTTCTTGCATAGTAATTTTTAAAAAATAAATATTCAAAACATGCAATAATTTCTCTCATAAAAACTAAAACCGTCAGAAATTAATTGTCGCATTTACATATTAATATTTCAGATTAAATTTTTTGAAAATAAATGTACAAAATTATAAAAGTATCTCGTTTCCAGCCTCTGCTCGAAGAAATTTTTTGAATTTGTTGATTTACAAAATTACTTCTAATTACAACTGAAACAGCCAATTTTTGTGAGCAGCCAATTATTTTTCACAACTAAGAATTAAAAAAACAATAAATTACTTCAGTCGTAGCCTCGATGCTCGCTTTGTGCTTGAGTAAAAGCTCTACTACTTTGATCCTATTTTTCTTGCAGGCAATGTGAAGAGGTGTGAACCCGTTGAGGGCTCGGGCATTGGGATCGGCGGATCTGTCAAGTAGAAGTTTCGCGACCCGGACGTGCCCGCAGTGAGCGGCGACGTGGAGAGCGGTCAGATAATCGACCGTAACTTCGTCGACCGGCGCGCGATGATAGAGCAAGATTCTTGCCGCGTCGACGTGATCTCCTTGCGACGCCATGTGTAACGGTGCCAAGCCATTCTGCAATGAAAGAAAAAATATCAGCAAATCAGATCAAAGGTCAACCGGCATTTCGATATTATTATTCGACTACATTCTTCGCGATCCAATATCTTTAATTTCTTTAAAAATCATTTTGAAATATTTCAATAAATTACTTTGGTCTTTGAACCTATCGGAGCTCCCTTTTCGATGAGTATATCGACAACTTCGTGATGACCAGCTCTCGCGGCGCAATGAAGCGGAGTCAAGCCGTCTCTCGTTTTCGCTGCAATGTTCGCTCCCTTGCTCATCAATAAATTAACCATTTTTATCTTTCCCCATTTCGCAGCGACGTGCATGGGCGTGATGTTATGCTAGAAATATATAATACACAGCGTTATAAATAAAGTAAACGAGTCTATAATTATTTTCATCGTGCTAATTCGAGTTTACCTTCGCTGCAAAATTAACGTCCGCCCCTTTGTCGTAGAGCAAGGAAGCTATTCGGTCGTTTCCATAATGGGCTGCGATGTGTAACGGTGTGAAACCGCTCTTCGATGTTACGTCCGGATTGTGATCGTTCTTTGTGACAAAAGAAAAAAGAAATTTTAATGAATTTTTTTAAATAGGAGTTTTTTTTTTATGATTTATCATTATTATCTATAGAGATATATTTATTTGTCAATAAATTTACTTGTAACAGGAGAGCCGCGGCTTTGCAGTCGTCCTTCTTCGCGGCAATGTGAAGCGCCGGAAGTCGCACTTTTCCTCGTGTGTCGTTCTCCAAAAGTACGGCGACGACCTTGTCGTGACCTTGCTGCATCGCGACAGCCAGCGGTGTGAAACCATCCTGAAATTATTATTGAATTATTAGCAATCATTATTTAAAAAAAAATTAAATTGAAAAATGTATGATTTTACATTTATACTTTATTTTGTGTTATATAAAATTTACTTTAAAAATAAAAATGTCAATTTTTTGACAAATTTCTTTTTTCATTTTCATTTAAATATGTATTCGCGGAAAATTCATGACGTTTTCAATTGTAATTGTCGAAAGAGTCGCGTGCAGCTGAGCAATGAATTTTTTTTTGTTCTTCCATCCATTACGGTAATTTAATATTTCGAGTGCGATGCGATCTCGATGCTGATAACGAACCTCGGTGGCGAGAGTCTGATTCGCGCCCTTGCTGAGCAAAAATTTAACAACGGAATCATGGTTCTCCTGGGCTGCCATGTACAAAGGTGTGAATCCATTTTGGGACTGGGCATTAACCGATGCTCCCCTCTGAACGAGTAACTGTACAACCTCCTCTTGGCCAGCTGTGAAAAACAAGGAAAATTTTAGACCAAAATCATTTCGATGGTGTACAGAAATAATTTTCAAAAAATATTTTTTCATGGGAATCGTTTTATATAAATTATGTGATACATATATAAAAATGTATACAAAAAAGACATGAAATTTTGAGAGTTTTTTTAATACCAAAAAAAATATTCTTGTAAAAAAATTTTAAAAATTAAATTTCATGAAAATTTAAGGGTAGTGTTACCTTATAATTAAAAACGGTTTGTGTTCTCGTTGTTTATGGAAAATATTGATTGAGTGCAGTCTTACATTAGAATTGAAAGTAAAAACATTTATTTTTCTCAAAAAATATACTTGAGGAATTTAAAAAATTATTTCTAATAAACTTGCTAAAGAAAGTAAAAAAAATTCTTCTTACCAAGAGAGGCAATGTGCAACGCTGTGTTTCCCTTTTTAGTGGCAGCGTCTACGATTGCCCCGCGTGTTAACAATTCTTTAACAATTTCTAAGTGACCGTCCTTCGCAGCGAGGTGAAGAGCGTTCAAACCATTCTAAAAATAAAATTTTAATTAGAGAAAATAATTTCCGCAAAGTTAAAAAAAATTGAGCAAGGTCGTTCTATCATAAAATAGTTCCCAAAAATAAACTCAGGCTAAAAGTCCGTAAATAGATATCGGATTTTATTGACAATGTTCATATAAATTGAAAAATGATGAGGCTGAGATCACAGAATCCTCTCAGATTAAAAATATATATATTTTTTTCTAAATATAATGAAAATAGAGAAATTCCTTACCGCGTTTGAAGCATTTATGTCAACGCCAGATTCCAGATATTCCAATACTTTTTCTAATTGCCCTGCCCTGGCTGCTCTGAGGAAAGCTGTGCTTGGATCGCTCTGCAATAAAAAAAAAAAGAAAATCATTGCAATTTTTAAAAAAATTCAATAACAAATGATTAAATTATTCCTTACATTTAAAAACTATAAACAATTTTTTAATAATTTTTGTGTTTGTCTTTTTAACTTCTGTTTTAATTTTTTGACATTTGAAAATTCACATATTTGTGATAATTTTTTATAATTTTTCTTTACCTCTGGAAACCAAAGCTGAAACAAACTATGCAAAAATCAGCAGCATAATTTGTTATTTTCAAAGTCAATTCGATACGCAAAGTAATTAGAGGCAGAACAGAAACATACGTGGTTAAAAAAATCCGCTCGCGAAAAAAACAGGATTTCGAGATCCGTATCATTTGAGAAAGAGAGAAAAGGAGAGAAGGGGAAAAACAAGAGTAAAAAAAATTAATAGGGGCTTACACGTGTGTGTTTGTGTGCATTACGGTCTTGTCATCGTCTCCGCACCGGTTCACAATAATGCTGTAATATGGCTAAGTGGTTCAAGGAGAAAAGTGCGCGATGCGATAATCGCTGATTGATAGGATCAAGAATTTCTTTAAATGGCTTCGCTCTGCGATTATGAGCTTGAAATTTATTTTTTCGAAATTCCCTCAAAATACTCAATGGAAGAATGAAATAATAAACTCTCGACTTTTTAATAAATCTTTTATTCATGATTTGGCGAATTAAGAGTTTTTCCTCGTTTTTTTGAGATTTGCAAACGTTTGAAACTCGCAGAAAAATATTATCGACGTGAGTTTTCCGCAGTTTTTCCGTGTCCATTGTACGAACACCACAGAGGGTCAAGATGTATGCTGGTTACGCAGTATGCAAGGGGAAAATTAAGCAAATGACTATTACTCTACTGCTACTAACTAGTTAACTGCTGAAGCATCATAAAATGGATAAGAGTTCAAGTATAATTGAGAAAACTCTCTAAAACAAGTAATTAAAAAAGTTTAAAAAAAAATAAAACTCGACCAATTTTAATTTTTAATTTTTGTTAATACCTTTTTACGAAAAGTACGGAAAATTTTATTTGTTCGTGAAAATACTTTCAGAGGTCTATAACCGACGAAATGGAAGTGGTTGTGCACTTTTTCGAGTCAAGAATCGCTAATGTATACAAGAGAAAAGATTCATTCAGAAATTCACGACGCTGGGGCAGACTGATTGCAGACGTCAAATTACGAAACCACACACGTACGCTACTCGCTCGATAGCGAGTGTCGTGATTGAACACGTCCAGTCTCATTGCATCAATAAAAAAAGAGATCTCAATTATCATATTTCGTAATATCGTCAACTATATTGTTATGATCTTATTCCTCGGTCGTTTTATAAATTTATTTCAATCTTTCGAGGTGCACTGCAGTTTTTATTTACAATTCAATTCATCATATAATTTTTTTACTTTTTTATTTTTTACGTGCACGTAATTGAAAATCATTTAAATACCCCAATAATTTCTACAGTTAAAAAGCATACATTCAAAACAGTAGAAAATTGTACATAAAAAATACAAAGAAAATCCTTTTGGATTAAAATTCAGGAAAAGTTTAGTTTTGTTCGAGAATTTTTTTACTTTTGAATTTTAAAAAAGAATTTTTAGAATTTCTATCGATTTTTTTCATGGAATAATTACGTCAGAAGTATGATTTATAAAAAAATAAAAATCCAAGTTTATTTTTTAGATTGCAGCTCTTATGGGTGACCGTTCGTTTCGTTCGTGTCAGTCTTTTCGCTGAAAAACGTCACGAGAATGGCGGAGAGGTGGATCGAAGGGAAGGCAAGAGAGAGATAGAGCAAGGCATGAGCTTGCGGCTTATGTACACGAGAGACACGAGGTTTTAACGTAAATGTGCAGGGAACAGGGCGCCGTGCGGTCTGGCACGATTTCAAGGGGTGAGAGAACTCGCTCTCTCTTTCTCTCTCCGTTTCTAGCTTATAATTTTATCCGAGCGCCAACGTATTTAAAAAACTGCACATTTTTTCGTTCTTATATTCAACGTCGAATAATCTTTCGAATTAAAAGCCGCTTGAATTTTAATATAAAAATTCTCATTCTTTAAAAAATGAATTTCTTGTCTCATTAATGACGGTTTTTTTTTCTTTTACACGCTTAAAACTACTGTGGACGTTGACCGAGTTCAGCCGAGTCCAATAAAAAAAAATTTGTCTTCTTTTTAAACCAAATAAACGACGGTCTGACCCAGTTTAACTTAAAATAGAATACATTTCCTGCATAGGAAAAAAATTATATAAATATTCCAAAAAAATGAAACATGTTTCTATCCCAGACGAAACAAAATGTGAGCAAAAAATCTCACAGCGTGTCCTTCGACGGCGATTAATGATTGCTGCAGAATCGATATTTTTTAATTAACTTTCTATATGCAGATATCAATCAATTGTCCATTTTTTATAATTTAGCGTAAGTGAGTAAAATGGATCTGAAAGGGAAATAAATTTTCTGGAGTGGATGGAAAGCAGACAAATGAATTCGCGTGGTGGCTCCAGCAAGTCGCAGCGTAATCGATACCTTATGGCACTCGCAAACACTATGCGGTTCGAGTCTTTCTCTTTATCCGCATGCAGGTCAACTTGCTCATTGTTTCTATTTACGATTGAGAAAGTCTCTTCTTACAAGTTTTTATTTACGTTTTTTTTTTCATAAATAGATCTAATATTCCTCAAAAAATGGAATTAAAATAAAATTGAACGTGTACATTTCAGTGTGAAAAAATCAATTTAAATTTGTATTTATCGTAATGACAATACTAATTGGAAACAAAAAATGAAAATTTGATTTAGAAAATTCAAAAATTAAAAAAAAATTTTGTCAATGTAATTTTTAAATCTTGTCTTCTTTTAAATATTTATACAGTTGTTTTTTACGCATAAAATAAAATCTATTTTCAGGTAAAACGGGTCAGAAAGCCGTTTATTTAGTTTTAAAGGAGAAAATTTTGTTTTGTTGAATTCGACCGGACTCGGTCAACGTCGGCACCAGTCAGCTAGCAGACGACCACGGTCCACTATACATGTTGCGGTATTCTGCGTACAACTGTAAAACGCCGTTCTCTCTGTCATTTGCATTTCGCGAAAAATTCTTTTTAGTTAAATATTTGATGTACGAATGTAATTTGATGTAAATGTACGATTACCAACAATAACTAAGATAGAAATTCTAATTTAACTCATCACTCGTGTGTTCACATCGACCTGACTGTCTGTTCATTCGTGAAAATAAAAGTTATTTTTTTTTTCACGTTCGAATCTGAAGACAAATTTACTTCGAGTCCCCTTGCAATTTCGAGCACTTCAAGAACTCCCGATACGCATTTTCTTCTTTTTTTTTAGCATCCATTTCTTTTTTTGCATCTTTCAGTTCACAGAAGAAGACAAAATTAGATGCAGTGTTAACGTCAGCGGTGCTGTGATTTTCCTCGAAACATATCGTCAAATTTTGCATTGCATTATATAAAAAGTTATATTATGAAACATCTGATCGAACGAATTTTATTTCGATTTGATAAACTGATCGAAAATATTTTTCTAGTCAAGTATTTTTTTCTTCTAGATCTCGTTTAGTTTGAAATAAAATTGATGGAATTGCAGAAGATTTTCAATTATACTGGCAAACGTTGTTCAAATCGATCATGGCGCACTTTTCGATTTGCGAGGAGTGAAGAATGAGAGAACGATTTGTTCAGAAACGATCGAAAAAGTGTGTTGAGTGATGTTCGCGCCCACGTAATGAACTCTCGTCGTAATGACTCTCGTCACTAGAGAACTCTATTATTAGATTCCAACATTTCTATTTCGATTCGAGTCTACATCACTCTCGTCATAACATTCCACAAAAACGGATAATGATGGATCTTGGATTTTTTCTAAATCAAAAGATTTTTCATGATTTCATGGCTGCGAATAACTTTTTCAGAAAAAGAAAATCTAATCCTGTTTGATTGCTTGCAATTATATTAATTATTCTTTTAATAATTTTTGGGTGATTCAAAAAATAAAATTATTCATCTTTCAAATACTCGAAAAAAAATTCATTTTTGAACACATTTTTTCGTCTTTACAGTCGACTCGATTGCACCGATTAAACTGTTCAATATGCACAAAAAGTGATTGTGTTATTGTCCTGGAAAGACAGGTATAAAAAAAATCGAATCGACCGAGGCATGTAATAGGAAACGTCAACCGAGTGACCCATTAAAAGATGTCTCGATACCACAATGTTACTCTAATACATTCAACTCACATATTGAAAAATATTTTCAGAAAATTTGGTGGCAATGTTTCTAAATGTCAAATAATCAAGTACTCATTTTTCTGAAATTTCCATCGACATTGTTCTTGATTACTTGAACAACAAAGTACATTTTTATACGAACAGCGTATATTAACTATTTTTAATTGTGACTATATATTGAATATTTATGAGATACATTGCATAAATATGAGATTGAACATTTTGAAAAAAAGTACTCTCATGTTTCTCACATATAAGATATTATATACGTATGAATTTTATCGAATATTTGTTTATTATATAATTCTAGTTCGATAATGCGTCAAATTTCGAAAAACAAAGAGGAGCATTAATATATAGATTTCAACTATTATAGATGTACTATTTATCGATAACTCTTTTCAGCAATAAAAAATAAATTTTCCCCAAGAAAAAGAAGCAACAATCCATGAAAGCTCAAGTTACAGCTTTCTCTTGAATATGAAGTCCGTCATTTTCGTGATTTAGTTTAATCAGCGAATTCGAATCAGCACATTCTCATCACGCTGTAATTGAGACCAGAAGATAATGCACACGAATCGGTTTTCATGCCTGACATAGATAAATATAATTTTTTAATTTCTCTTCAGTGAATTCTTTTCCTTGAATAAATTAATAAAAAATAAATAGAGAAACTTCAACAATTTTCTTTTTCCTAGAAAAATCAGGAAAATCTTCCGCAGTCGTTCAATGACTTTCAAGCAAAGTCAAAAATACAAAATTATCAGAGCGTGAAATCTGGATTGAGAAAGAGAAATCATGTTTGTCTCGATTAAAATCTTTGATAAAAAAATAATTATCTTAATCGTAAAATTTCAGATATGAGATTTCAGAAATTGTCAAAGGTTGGAGTCGGAGTCCAAAAATTTTTTTCATTTCTCAACAACTGAGGATAACTCGGGAATAGAACACATCTTTGAACAAAATACAATTTTGTGCAAGGCTTACATATGCAATCGACGAATCAAACGATGACGAGATTATGTTTACACGCGCTATATTTATTTTTAGAATCGCGTCTCTGCGCTTTTCTACACTCCATGAGGTAAGCGATTCTTCGAGGAGTTGCCACTCGAGTACAGATAAATTGTAAATAATCGAGAAAATTGCCTTGGAGGAAAAAAAGTAAAACTGTAAATGCGAGTGTCCTTGATTCAACGACTTCGTTGCTTCAGGAATGAATAAATTAATGTGTGAGATCTTTTTTAAGCCCGTCATCATGCATTTTGTAGTTTCTGGATTTACATTTTTAACAAACATTTCCAACGTGTGTCTTTTGATATTAAACAAAAATTTGAAAAAAAAAAAATTTTCGCATTCTTCTTTAATCTAATTTTGATTTCGACTTCCTGGAATGCAGTTTTCGAACTCGAGCTTTAAAGTAAACGAAACACGACCGTCAGACGTCGCGAAAACTGTAGGTTTCCCTATTTTCCGAGATTCTTTTCTCTCTCGAGATGTTCAGTCATTCTGAGAAGAGAGAAGAACGGAGGAGGCGCCGGAGACTTTGCTCTACCCATGAAGGTATCTTTTTATTTCCCGTCTGTGAAGATGTTTTCTCTAAATAATTTAGCGACCGCCGCACCGAGACTCGCGCAAGGTGGACGGACGCGACGTCCGTGTACGAAAGTCGGTATGCGACGTCGATACGCGTTCGTGCGAATCTATATCTAGTTTCAGATGTAAGTGCACTATACAGGGTGTCTAAGAACTTTGTTCCGACATCAAGGCGACGTAACACGCGACGAAATTCCGAATTAAAAAGCCTCGAGGCACTTGAGGTGATGTTTAGCCCATACGAGTGCGAGAGAGACAGAACTTTTTGATATTTCAGAAAAAACAAGATAACCACATTACTCTTTGATGAAAAGAGAAAAACGTGGTTCTTTTTTTTCTTTAAAAAAATCTGTTTTTCCAGAGAAAAGTGTGTAGCGAGATTTTTACCGATCGGACCACTTGAATATCAACTTAAGGAGGTTCTGTCGCTTCATGCTAGTCAAATCAGTAACTGTTTTTTCGCGTTTTCAAATGGAACTGAATTGAACATATTCGCATATTTGATAAAT